>JABXWE010060065.1:0-29815 GCA_014611495.1 Limonius californicus
AATGCTGTAATTATTGACAGATTAAATTGACAAAGATATTATCTATACCAAATTTTTATCATTTTATCACTTTTGGTTTCCGAGATATTAAATTAAAATCATCTTTAGAAGCTGACAGTTAAGGGCCTGTATCTCCCTTAGTATACACTTTTTCAAAAAATTTTATTGATGATTTTCGTCTTTATTTTTCTTGTTTTATATGCTCTCAAACGTTGATTAACTATTATAGAAACACGTTGTATAATGAGTTATATGCCCCCAATTTAATGTTACAGTTTTGAATGTTTATTTAGGTATTATGGCTGTGTGAAGTTAATTAAATAATGAGCTGTGTTCCTAATTTACCGTGTATTTCTATTTTTTGCTTCATTTATGAATATCCAATTTAACCAAATTTAACGTGATAGTTGTGAGTATTTGTATTTAATTTGAGATGTGTGTAACTAATTAAGTGGCGTGAATGCCTCTAATTTATAGCGTAATCTTATTTATATATTCTAGTTATCTGTATCTAATTAAATTATAGATTGTGAGCCGGCAATTTAACTTGAAAGTCGTAAATAAATTGCTTATTTCATTATTGGATCTGTGTGTAGTTAATTAAAGAACAGGCTGTGTGTCGCTAATTTACTGTGTATTATTATTTTATTATATTATGTATGTCTATCCAATTAAATACTGGGACGTGTGTTCTACATTTAACGTGATAGTTGTGAGTACTTATATTTTATCTCGAGCTGTGTCTAGCTTTTCCAATTAAGGGCCGTGTGCCCCTACTTTATGGTGTATTGACATCTTATTATTCGAGTTACTGTATCTAATTAAATAATATAATGTATGCCCCATATTTAAAGCAAGTGTTGTGATTACCTATTTTATTATTGGAGCTGTGTGTAGCTAATTAAATAACTGGCTTTGTATCTTAAATTTTACAATTGGGTGCCCCAAATTTAATGTGATAGATGCGTATTTATATTTGTATTGAAGCTATATGTATCTAATCAAATAAAGGACCGTGTGTTCCTAATTTATGGTGTATTCTTATGTTATTATTGGAGTTATGTTTATTTAATTAAATAGCGGACTGTGCGTCCTTAATTTATGCTATATTTTTATTTTATATTTAAAGTTATAATATGAATTAAATAACAGGCTATGTGCCCCACATGCAATGTGATAATTGTGCGTATTTACACTTTAATCGAACTGTATGTAGTTAATTAAATAACGGGCTGTGCGCCTCTAATTTACGGTGTATTCCTATTTTATAAATTAAACTATGTGTATGTAATCAAATAATGGAATATGTATCCCAAATTTAACGCGAGATGTTTGCCGATTTGTTTCATAATTAGAACTACGTCTCTCTACTTAAGTAGTAAGCTGTGTGTTCCTAATTAAAATGTATTTTTATTTCATCATTAGAATTAAATTGAATTGTAAATACATATGTTTGTTTGATCTTCTTATTAGCAACAGTCTGAATCGATTGCCGTTCTAGTTAAAGCAGACGTATACGTTTTTCAAAGAAAAAGCCTTAAGGTTTCAATTTTGTTACCTAATTAAATTAAAAGTTTTAGTTCTCTAGTTACCACACGTATTTATTCGTTTCTACATAACCAACCTGTGTATATACATTACAAGTAGGAGAGCAGGTTTGCATGTGTTCTTTTGTGAGACAGTCAAGCAAAACCTAAATATTTTTTTGTAACACCTTGTTTGCACACGTAGCTGTAGGAGAAATTCTGCATTACATTTTTATTTCGATTTACATTAATGCATGTCCCTCTTGAAGTAACGTTTGTTTGCGTATTTTTACAAGTGAAAACATATTTATGAATTCTGAATTTAAAATACCAGTGGCGTGTACGCTGCTGAGAGGCGAAAGGTCAAAGATATATGGTGGCATAAAGTGGAAAATAATCGTTTTTTAAACAGTTCGATTGTTGATAAAATTGTGTTGCAAGTAAAGTAAAATTATTGGTTGTTTGCCCTGATTAAGCACAAGACAGATATTTATTGCTTGGTAGGGAATCAAAGGCGCCTTATAAATAATTATTTGGTAATGTATTTTGACAGTGACAAGTGAATAATTATCAAATCGCTTACATTACCATGAATTATTTAATTAGGAGAGGTGAGTCACTCATTGTATGCAATTAGATAGGAATATAATGTACCTATGTGGATGAATATTATATTAATCTAACGCCGACGGTTTTCCATACGACGATATTTTATAGTGCTGGGTCATAAATTTTATATCGGTATTTATATTTTATCGAGCTGTACTTGCAAATACGACATAAAGTATATTTATTCATGTACAAGTCTTTTGTGCCTGCTTGGACATTCTTCCTGAAATTGCCTATTTTCCTTATAAGTAACATACAGCAAACCTACGAAACATCTGTAACCTGTAACAGCCTGGCAAAGAGCAAAGCACCCAATGCGCCTACCTTCAGTGACTGATGATGTAACTATACCACTACTTTTAATTTAAATTCATGCATTAATAATTAAATCAACTTAAAAGACTGTTGTGGGATATAGCTCACTTCATATACAGTTTCATAAATTTATGTAATAATAAACGATTTGAAAGATCATATTAACATTTAAAATTTTCTTTTTAATACAATATCATTTTTACACTACTTGGAATTTACTTAAAACAATACAAAAAATAATAATTGCGGATTTAAAAGAGCAATTAAGTACATTTGTTTTAATGTTTATGCAGAATGTAATAAGTATTTAAAATACGAGGGCAGCATTTTAAGTTTTTGCAAACGACCACTAGGTGGCGCTATTGAGATGTCATTACTATTTTCGTAAAATTTGACATTTGTTATAGTGAAAACAGCGGCAGCTTAGAAATTGACCGAGTAGTTTCTTTACAGTGAGCGTTTAAAAAAGGCAATTATGTGAGAAAATGGAAATTTCCCGTAAAGGTTTTCGTTGGATGATTTGTTACGATTTTAGTAAAGGCCTAACTCAACAACAATGCAAAGAATCGCTTCGTTGATCTTTTGGTAATGAAACACCATCGGAAAAGACTGTCTACCATTGGTTTTCAGAATTTCGTCGTGGTCGTGCGTCCGTCAGTGATAAATTTTGTGAAGGTCGACCAACATCGGTTGTTATTCCAAAAAATATTAATGCTGTGCGCATCATGGTTGAAGCAGATCGGCATGTGACTTACACTGAGATAGAGGCATCCTTAGGCAGTACATTCGATTTTGCATGAACATTTAGCTGTGAAGAAGATCGGTTCCCGATGGATTCCGATTAATTAGACCGAAGCTAAAAAAAAAGCTTGTGCTAATTGATGTAAGGAAATGCAAAAAGAATTCGACCAAGGAACTGCAAAATCCATATACAACATTGTAACAGGTGACGAAACTTGGATACATTCGTATGAACCGGAAGCTTAGCAACAATCCACTGTTTAGGTGTTCCAAGATGAACCGAATCCCACAAACGTTGTTTGTTCACGAAGCGTTAAAAAAGAAATTTTGTAAAAAAATGGAAATTTCACGTGAAGGTTTTCGGTGGATGATTTTTTACGATTTTAGTAAAGGCCTACTCAACAACAATGCATAAAATCGCTTCGTTCAACTTTTGATAATAAATCACCATCAGAAAAGACTGTTTACAAATTGGTTTGCAGAATTTCGTCGTGGACGTGCGTCCGTCAGTGATGAATTTCGTGAAGGTCGACCAAAATCGGTTGTTATTCAAAAACAGGCATATCGAAGACTGCAGTACATTCCATTTTGCATAAACATTTAGCTGTGAAAAAGATGTGTTCCAGATGGATTCCGCATAATTTGATCGAAGCTCAAAAGAAGATCGTGCGAATTGGTGTAAGAAAATGCTCAAAAAATACGACCGTGGAACTGCAAAATCCATATACAACATTGTAATAGGTGACGAAACTTGGATACATTCATATGAACTGGAAGCTTAGCAACAATCCAATGTTTGGGTGCTCCAAGATACCGAATCCCACAAAAGTTGTTCATTCACGAAGCACTTCCAAGAAAATGATCGTTTGTTTCTTTGGTTGTACTGGGCTTGTCGCAACCATTCTTTTAGAGGATCGAAGAAGAGTTAACGCTGAATGGTATACAGCAATTTGTTTGTCAGAAGTGATCGACAAAATCAGGAAAAACAACCGGTAACGTCGCAATATTCTTCATCATGGCAATACCAGCTCTCAAACAGCACGCCAAACAATTGATTATTTGATGGATAAAAACATCGAATTAATATCTCATTGCCCGTATTCACCTGATTTATCGCCTAACGACTACTTTGTGTTGCTAAATGTCAAACAAAAAAGCGTGGACAGCGATTTTCATCACTTGAAAAGGCTTCAAAAACTATGTTTTTAAGATATCAACTTCAGAGTGAAAAAAATGTTTCAAGAATAGGTTTTGAACGCACCCAAAGTGTATAAATCTGAAAGGCGAACATTTTTCCAAAGAAAGTTTTTTCTCTCCTAGTTTTTGTAAAAACTTAGAAGGACTGCCCTCGTATAATATTCAAAGAGGTAGGTAGTACATATTTATAGCTCTGTTAACATCAGCAGTTTAAATGAAGTTGTGAGATTAGTTTTTTAAGGAAGTTCTGAACTTCTATAATTTGTATGACCTATCTGTGAATTAAACGTTTAAGGGTCGTTTGTTCTGTAAAAAAGAAAACCCTAAGAGGTAAAGCCAGAAGCAACATACGTACTAACCCCTATTTACGCTTTATTAAAAATATCGTGGTATTTTTTACGGGAAATAACTACCGTATTGGATAATACTATCTAGATTATCAGCATAAAATATTTAAACAGGTTGATAGTCTAACGTAGCATTGAAATTACTTGATACTATTGAAATCTTACTGCCCTTTTTTACCGTTGATCCCAATCGCTTATGGGTAGTAAAACGGAGCGAGAACTTTAACCAAATAGTCAATCAAAAAAGTTAATAAAATCTCACATTCATTTCTGCCGCCTTCTGTCCAGCCGCCCGTTGGTAGAAAACGTACGCATTCACAATTTTATTTTGATTTGCTAAATCAGAACTTGTAAACTGAAGAGGATAATTGTTAAAAATTTGTTTGGAACAATTTTGGATGCGGTTCTAATTACGAGACTTGTTCAACTGAAACCCATATTTGATCAACTTAGCCTTGAAAACAAATGCAACAATTCAAATGACGTTTGTTAATGTTAGTAGTGTTTGCAAGCAACACCTTAATAAGTTTCTCGCGTTCGAATCTGATTCTGACTTCTAAAACTTCGATTTTGAAGTGGCGTTTGTTGTTGAAAATTCGTCCAAGTTTAATCAGCGTACGGTCCTACAATTTTTATGCGCTGAGGGTGTGCAGCCATTGCAGATGGATGAGCGGCGACTAGGTGCACGGTATACTGCATTAACAGAAAACAATGTGGCATGTGTGGAAGCCCGTATTAGAGAAAAACGTCTAATTGCAATTAGATAAATTCAGAAATTGTTGGTGCTAGTGTAGGATCTGTCCATAGTATAGTTCGTAATCTGGGTTACAGCAAAGTTTGTGCGCAATGGATTCCTCTCTTATCTAATGAACAAAAATGCTTGCGAATGGTCTTATCTCTGCAACACCGCACAGACTGTAGGCAAAATGGTGATGACTTTCTTCTCTCAATAGTTGCTGGTGACGTAACTTGGTGCCATTACTGCGAGCCATCCAGTAAGTTATCGTCGATGCAGTGGAAACATTCAAGTTCACCACTACCGAAAAAGTTTAAAGCACAACCTTCTGCAGGCAAGGTGATGTTAACATTTTTTTCGACCATGAAAGACCCTTGTTGATAGAGTTTAAGGAACCTGGAGTAAAGGTCAATGCAAATTTGTACAATGAAACTTTGAACAAGCTGCACTAAGCAATAAGACGGAAACGTCCAGGAAAAATTAGGCGTGGGGTCATTTTGCTGCACGACAATGCTAGAGCTCATGTTGATAATGTGGTAAAATAAAATCATCAACGAAAGAAATGGAGAGATCTATCGCCTTGCGATTTCCATATTCATGGATCACTGAAAACGGCGTTAGAAGGTCGGCATTTTGAGTCTGACGCAAAAGTACAGATAGCTGTGTAAGACTTCTTCAATCAGCAGCCACAAGAATTATATGAGCAGGGTATATGTCGGTTAGTAAAACAATGGGATAGGTGCCTTAATTGTGACGGCAATTATATGTAATTAAATTGTGGGATACATTTTTTATAAAGCTAAGATGGGTTTCAATTGAACACACCTCGTATATACAAGTTGTTTTTAAAATATGAGGTCAAAAACTATGTCTAAAGATACTGTATTAAGAAGTTTTAAGAACAATACTAATTAAACACATGTTACAGTAAATGTTGTAATTCCTTTCTTATGTGAGAATGCAGCTCTCTGCTCTTGCAATAAGGGTTGGCCTTAACGTTTAGCATACTCCTGAAGTGTTTCGGATATGTGTAAATTATTACACTGCCAAAGCTCGACCTACCACTCCTATCACTAACTGAGCGAGGTTAAATCGGGTGACCTGGAAGGTCATGCAATTAGCCCACCGCGTCCGATCTGCTGTTTCAAACATTAAATAAGGACTCATGTAACTCTTATCAAAAGTAGTCAATAGTACCTACGCTCTTAATATATAGTCTGCTAGCCGGTCTCTTCTTCTTTGAATATGTGTCTACAATTTCTTTTCTCCCTGAGCACTTATAAGCAGTTCTTGTTAGCTTATTCTGTCTGTCCAACTTATCTTCATCGTTCTTCTATAACATTACTTTTCTAGGGCTTCGAACGTTTACCTTTCTTCCATGCCGGTAATTCATGTTTCGTAACCATTCCTGGCTATAGTCCATACATAGGTTTGTATAATTATTTTCTTGAAATATTTGCGGAAATCGATACTTTTATTAAAGAAACTCGGGGTTTTTTTGTTATTGATCATAAAATATGTGACCAAGGATTTTTCCGAATCCCAGAATGAGAAATGAGCGGTACATTTCGTATGAGCTTTCAAATAATCTCTGTGTATTTGCCGTAGCATATTTGTTTGCATATTTTCACCATCAGATCACAATACTCAGATGTAATGAGAATATTAAAACCTGCATCTTCATTTCGTAACTTTCCTACAGAATAAACGACTTGTAAATATTCTTTAGCTTCCATTTCCAGATTGAAGAGTAAACTATCGACCAGCTGGAGATGTTCGACAAATGCGCGGAGACAAGCGAAAAAATAAATGTAGTTGAAGTGAGTGATTTTTAATAACCAGCTATTAAATTTTAATTTATAAACTTCCTAGAAAGCCTGAGAAGCGAACTCCGAGACTTTCTATGCAAGATATAATTTTGTATAAACTTCTGGCCAGCACAATCTCACAAAATGAACGCAAAACGTAAAAAAATCTTTTCTAGTAACGCTCTTTTACTATAAAAGTCGAAGGAAGTCCTCAATACTACAGGCGCTTATTCACAGACATTTTTTTGTTGAATAAAATTTTTATTGTTTAGGGGTTATTAACAAATGGAAAATTTGTATTAGTTAATTCCCATGTGAGAAGTATAGAGCTAAGTCGGTAAGTTTTTTATCAGAATCCTCAGCCCGTTTTCCGCCAGTAACTGGAGTGTAAGGTAAGGAAACGCAGAGATAATTGAACAATAGAAGTTTCTTAACTAATACTGTCCCACTATTTACCCGTAGAACTTTTGGAAAACCACGAAAACCTGCGGCGAGCCAGGCGACTTGCGCGATCTAAGCCTAGACCTCCCGAATAAAAAGCAAAGATATATTTGATGGTAAATATTGAGAGGGAGAACCGTCTTTTACAATCTGCGCAAAAATAATTTATTTCATACTTTACACCAGGAGTCGGCAGCCTTTTCGAGGGATTGGGCCACTTGAGTAACCAATAAGTGATAGCGCAGGTGGGGTGCAGACACCTCCACGATAAGAGTTTTGTAAGCTTAGCTATGACACCAATGACAATATTGTAACCCGTAAGTCGAGAAGTAGTTAATTTTTAGATCCACAAAATCTTGAACCCGCTCCTGCGGGAAGGGCTTTAGACCTGGGGTGGTGAGGCTCCAGGTATGTATCCTCCATTCGGTGTGCCAGCTGGCATGGTGGCAGTCACTACTCTTCCGTGAGCACCCGCGAGCTGTCGGGGTTGTGGTAAATTCTAGTATACCAAGTCACATATTCATTGTTATACAATCCGTTTTGCGATTAGTGAAACAAATAGAAGGAACCAATCGAAAAGTGACAGCCGAAAATATTCGCCCTCGAAGCACACTCCTGCAAAATTTTGAATTTTTGGTTCATGTTAGTGAATTGCCTACTTAATCATAATTTTATGTTACTTCTCTCAATTTCATATTGTTTTGATTAAATAAGTGGATGTTAAAATAAAGAAAAATGAAAAGTAAAATTTGTTGATTACTTTAGGGAGAACTAGGGAGAATAGGTGGTATAAAAAATATACCACTTCCCGAGTAGTGTAGCAATTATTCAATCTCCCGACTTAGGGGTTAAGGTTTCACCAAAAATAATATTAAAAGCACCAGTAATAACGAAAAATAAGTACCTAACGAAATCGACCGCTGCAACGGGACGGTAAGGATATTCTATGAAACATAGGCGGGCCGCAGCAAAAAAAGGTTTTTTGACGAACTTGCGAGGGCCGCACGCAAGGTCTCCCGCTTTACGTGATCGGGACATCAAGCTGATTCATCTTAGGAGACTTACCCTTCATGTATACATATAGGATATTTCTTTAAAGCCACTTATAGTTAGCGTGAAATGCGAATTATAGTTGATGGATATATTTAGCGGTTTTAGTTCAGTTTAATCGAATTTCTCTTATTTCTACTAAACGACGTCCTAATGTATATATACAACACGAAATCAAACACAGAAATGCTCTAATTGATTCTAATGTTTATCTTCGAATTCTAAAATGTTTCTATTCTATTAAATTCTAAAGCCTCTATTAAAAAAAATTAAATTGACTGAGTCATTACAACTTGATTTGTGGGTTTCTCAACCTCCTGCTCGCAGTTAACTTGTAAAGGTGTGAAGTCAAGGTTTCACTTCTGCTGTTTTGTATAGCAATAAATTAATAAACAATGCGAAAATTCCTAGAATACAGAATATTGAAACATTAAAAATGTTGCTGTATGTAGGGTGTTACGTAAAGCAGTGGCCAAAACCTAACATAATATTGCAATGTCTGAGATAATTTCTAATAAAAATAATTTTCCCACTTTACCTAAAATCCAGTGAAGTAGAAAATGTAGGTGTAAAATGTAGTCAAGAAGTTCTTCATATATACAATTCCAGTGGTGCAAAAATGTCAAAACGAATATGTGAAGAAACTAAGAACTTAAGACTTTTGACTATATTTTACATCTAGATGTACCTGTTGAAATTATGTGATTGACTTCCCTAACACCCCATAGCGTTCAAAGCATTTAACAATGGTAAAAGTTAAAATGTACTGCTTTGGATAATTGACTTACAACGCCGTACTCCCAAACAATGAATTAACAAATTAGAAATGATATAGTAAGTAAAATCAGTTAAACTCAACTTGTTGATTATTTTGTTTAAATCAAAGATATACAATTATTGAATTACCCTGTAGTAAAGCTAAATAAATGTGCTGCTGTAAGGTTATATAAGATTTGTTGTATTCTAAATTTAGTTACTATGGGGTGATTACTCTTAGTTGCAAACGGCGTTTTTGTGGGATAACTTACCATTAACGAACTTTAATCTTTGTGTTAAAAACTATTTAGGCTATATTTAACTATTGTCTAAAATCGTTTGAGTTTTAGCACATTTACTACGTAACTATCTACAGATTTTAGTTCATTACAATGTTGTAATATAAATTAGTTTTAATATATACAGTAATTTCCTATTCTTTATTTCTTCATATATACAAAGTGAGCCTGCTAATTTATCCCAGCTTAAAATTGGTTGCTCGCCTTTTGTGTACTCGACAGCCAACTTGCTCGCAGTATTAGTTAGCACCTTCATCTGTAAAATAATTTAACTGATTGTTTTGCTATATTTAAAACCTTCACTCTTATTTTCAGATACCATATGTTTAGGGAGACTATTAATTTCTTTAGAAAATTGGATTTTAAGATTTTGGGAACGATTCGTTTGTACACCAAGAACTCAAGAAGCTGGTTATTACAAAATGTTTTTCCATACGTATGCGTCTGTAATCGTGAGTACTGTGGAAACAATTTTTAACCTAAAAGTTTGTTACAAATTTATTACGTTCACCAAGCTTGGAAGATCGTTGCATACCCTATAAACAACTAGGTGATTTATATTATTATTAAAATTAAGTGAATTGAATGTATACCACATTAGCCATCAGCCTATATAAATTCAAATACGACAAGCAACCCTTCTTTGACTGTCAATACTGATTAAAGGAACTCAAAGATTTTGAAAATTAGTAACAGCATATGCTAGTCTGCAGATAATATTTTATTTTAAAAACACATTGCATGTCCATCATCTGCCCCGCGAGCAATTGGCTCGGCGAGGAACTAGTTGTCGAGCATACAGCCCCGCGAGCATGCAATCAGTGGGGAGCAAACACAAGCGAGCAAGTAGGCGGACACCCTTTGGTGCACCAACTGCATGAAAACAACCGTCAGAGAAGATTGCAATTTTATAACTTCCTACAGAATCAACTTCTCTTAGACCCATCTTTTCTAAATTGAGTATTGTTTAAGGGTGGATAGAATCCGCACCAGATTATAAAAGATTTTTCTGTAAACTTTTTGTGTGGTATAGTAGTAACCATATTATTGTTAGAAGATGTAGTACTTGTACGACAAAAAGTTTGGTATCGACATAATGGCTGTTCTGTTCACTACAGTTGAATTATTATATATTAAATAATGTTTTTGGAAGAAACTGGATTGAAAGAGAAGCTGTGCATCCATGGTACCCAAATATCACTCCATTACATTTTTTTATGGTACAATTAAACCAATAGTACACCGAACCCAGGTAGTAAATGAGCATGATTTACAAAATACAATAATAAAGACGTGTACATCAACTGAACTAACTTTGTTTGGAAGTAGTTAATACATACCGTTTGATTTTTTGATTAAATATTTTTAAATTATGTTTGTTTATTTCAAATAGAATTTTATTACAATTTTATATATAGGATGTAAATTAACAGATGAACAAACTTATATGAATCGTAGTAAACGTCGAAATAAAAAAAAAACTCTCTATAAGCTTTGTCTCGAAAATGGATGTAAGGAAGGATAACTTTTTTTATTTTAATGGTTTTAAAATGATAGCATTTCTGAAGGAAAAATTTATTTTATGGCAATAATTTATTATTGTAGTGCCGATAAAGCTGGATTTTTGAACAATGCTGGTGGGGTGATGAAAACCCTCACACTTAAATTATATACTAAATGATTTGCCTGGACTCTTGGAAGATCATATCATATATTTTACGCACCATGGTACCCCTTCTCAGTTAGATAGAGAAGTTAGGCAACATTTAAATAATATTTCTGATTGACGTTGGGTGGGACAAGGAGATCCCTAATGCTTGGCCTCCAATACCGCCAGCTCTCAATCCCCTAGACTTTCACTTGTACGGTCACTTGTAAAACATGGTTTATTCGGAGCTAATTGATAATAAAGAACAAGGTCGAGAGCGAATTGTACAATAATGTGATCGGATAAGAAATATTGCAGGAATATTTGTCCGTAATTCGTGCAGACGACGGGCAGAAATGTACGAGGCTGAAACTCATCTTTGATCAACTTAGCCTTGAAAACAAATACAATAATTCAAATCACGTTTGTTAATGTAAGTGGTAATTGTAAGCAACACATTAATAAGTTTCTGGCGTTTGAATTTGATTCTGACTTTTAAAACTTCGATTTTGAAATGGCGTTTCTTATTGAAAATTCGTCCAAGTTTGATCAGCGTGCGGTCCTACAATTTTTATGCTCTGAGGGTGTGCAGCCATTGCAGATTTTATTAGAGAAAATCGTCGAATTTCAGTTAGACAAATTTCATAAATTGTTAGTGCGAGTGTAGGGTCTGTCCATACTGCAACACCTCACAGATTATAGGCAAAATGGTGATGACTTTCTTCTGACCATCAAGAACCCTTGTTGATAGAGTTCAAGGAACCTGGAGTAAATGTCAATCCAAATATGTACAATGAAACTTTGAACAAGCTTCATCAAGTAATAAGACGGAAACGTCCAGGAAAACTTACGCGTGGGGTCATTTTGCTGCACGACAATGCTAGAGCTCATGTTGCTAATGTGGTAAAGGAAAATCTTCAACGAAAGAAATGGAGGGATGAAGCAAAGATAGGTTTCAATTGAATACACCTCGTATTTCGAATTGAATGGGGAGACATATGGAACGCCTACTGTATCAACTTTGTTTTTAGATATTAAATCTTTTAAACAATTTTAGAAACAGATAGATCTGCAAATTAAAAACTTAAGTTTCTCTTTTACCGAAATATATTCAGTTCTTCCAATAATGTGATCAACGTAGAGGAACCCGGGACAGAACGGGGTACCAAGTTGAAAATATGTTTCGAAGATACGAAAGGGTTAATTAAGAGAGCTGCAAATTTTTTATGAGTCATATAGGAATTTCATTCTTACACCCTCTAATTCTACGTAATATTATGTAATGTAGTAATAGTATAATAAGTATGCAGATTTTCATCAAAATTCCATTTTCGTAGTAGGTACCTGTGATGAAACGTAAACCACATTTTTTACTAACCCTTTAAAGGATCATAGCTCCCTTAAATGGCATTTTCGAGAGTATATTTATAGGAACTTTCTTTGGACAAGCACTACCAGCCGTAGAAGTTTGTTACAGTATTTTTTACACCGTGTATATTTAACTGGAAAATTACATACATCAGACTGAATGCCTGAAATGCACCCCTGCTTATATTGTCTAATTTATTAAATTTAATTCATTGAATACTATTTTAAATGTTAATCTTAACCTTTTAAAGCAAATTTAAAACAAAATTTTAAAGGACTAGCAAAGGACAAGTAATTACCAGTACACTAACACAGTGTTAAAACGATTGGGGATTTGAGTTACTGCTGCACCTAGTTAATTCTCCAAAATAAATTTTAGAAAAATTTGTAAAGGTGGGAAAAGCCTAGGTAGACTGCTTCGCCCACTTTCATTTGTGTAAGGTAATTGTAACAAATAGAATTGCAGTTGCGCAATAATCCTTCTGGACCAAATTAAATGATCAAGGAAGGGCTTTGTGCATTAACTCCCGGATCCGTTACTTACATTATAGAAAATTATTGATTTATTCATAGACTTTCATATACAGGACGGTAGCTGATTTTAATAACAATAATAATTCAATTACCTATTTAACTTGAGTGATTTTCAAGGCTTTCTCGAAAATTGGTGCTATACAGACAGGTGTTTTTATAAAGTTGCTTTCAATCATTCTTGATATATATAAACACAATTAACTAAATGAACAACTGTCAAAATATTTTAATTCTGGCCCGCGTGACTAATTTTGTCTCGAGTAATTTTTATTAACTTCATAATTAATGCTAATTAGTGGCAGTTATATAAGTAGGTTCACAAATCTGACTTTATTAACAAACAGACATATTGGTTTATAATTAATATTGACGTTGTGCTTAAGCTGTTAAAAAGGCGAGGATTTCCAAAAATAGAATGTAAGGTGAAGTGATTGCTATCAAGTTATCTTGCACGTTAGTAACCTAATAATCCAGTTTTCTATGTTTATATAAAAATAGTATTGTTGTCAAGTGGATATAAAAGAGCCCACAGTTGCCTTGTTAAAGTTTTAAAGAATACAGAGCTAACTATTGAGTTACAGTTCCATGTAAAACATTACGTAATTTCCTACATCTCGATAGAAAGTGTATGTTAAGTTCATTTCCCAGCTTTAAACGTTTTGACAGGTACAAAATCAGTTAAATGATAAATTGAATGGGGCTGTCACTACATCAAATGAACTAATAAACGACAGTAATTAACCTTTAAATGTTAGAAAAATACTCGATGACAGAAGATGCTCGGGGAAAGTGAGGTTAGGCTATTTTGGTCAGGGAAGCAGATCACACAATAAAGTTGCTCGGAGATGGCCCACGCACTAACCGATTTGCATAACCTACCACGATAGGAGTTCAATCAAAAGATTTTCTAAGATTAAGATCTAGTAGGCGCCACTTGTCTCTGAACTCACTCGAATCGAATTTATTTATGCAAAATGCACGCCTTGAACTGTATTGTTAACAATAATTGCTCGAATTTTAATTGGATATCGACTCTGTACAACGTACTATTATTATTTACGGTAAACGCTGGTGTCGAAACATATTTATGATTTTGTTTACTGTTATTATACCGGATTGGTGCAAGTGTTGAAGGATTAAAAAATTACTTGGAATATAAATGTGACTTTCCCGGTGGGGTGAAACATGCATAGGTATGCGGAATTTCTTGCACTATTGCTCGTGGGTGTAGCTGATTGTTCTTAAACTTACACATTTCTACGGATTAAACAAAATGTATTAATTTACATATGTAAATTTAGAGTAAGCTACTTGCGTTTGCACTTAACAGATACTGAATTTGTTCATCTACAGGGCAAAGTAAAAATGGTTCCTGGAGAAATCCTTTGAGCCTTCTTCTTATACCATATTTTGTAAAATTTGTGAAAAAGATATTTGTCTTCGCGTATTTATTTACTAATTTAGGTATCTAGAAAATATTTTTACAATAATGCAACCGTTGTCGAACTTATCACAGACAGTGATCGGATAAAGTTAACTTCAGAAAGCTGTAATTCCGTAACGAAGCGTTTCTGTCCCCGGAACTGTTAGTTAAACTCGTAATCTTCCTTTTGAATACCAAATTTTGGCTTGCAATTCGATGTCGCCATTTTTAACGTAAAAATCTGACTTAAAGCACTTCATTCCGACTTGAAATTCGAAGCTTGTATTTTAAACTAACTTCAATTTTAAGGCGCGATTTTAATCTTCAAATTTTCATTTAAACAATTGTGTGTTAAGCTCGTAATCTTTTCGAATATGAAATCGTTTTGGAATACCAAATTACGACTTAAAAATCAATATCTCTACTTTAAATTAAAAAACCCTGATGTAAAGCGCTTAATTGAGACTTAAAACTTGAAATATCCACTTTATATTAAACCTTTAACTTTAAATATGAGTGGTTCACAAATTTTCATTTTAAAAAATTGTTTAACTCATAATCTTTGTTTTCGGATACGAAATCTCTTTGAAATGCCAAATTATAATTCAATATCTCTGTTTTAACTCGAAAAACCTCATCTAAAGCGTTTGAACGAGACTTGTAACTCGATATCTTTACTTAAAAGTAAACCTTTCGCTTTAAATCTGAAGCGGGTTTTAAACTCCAAATTTTCATTTAAACAATTGTGTATTAAGCTCGTAGTATTCTCGAATATGAAATCTCTTTGGAATACCAAATTACGACTTACAAATCTCAACTTTAAGTTTAAAAACCTTGACGTTAAGGGCTTAATTGAGACTTAAAACTTGAAATATTCGCTTTATATTAAACTTTTGACTTTAAATTTGAACGGGACTTAAAACTCAAAACCTTCATTTAAAAAAATTGTTTAACTTGTAATCTTTATTTTCGGACACGAAATCTCTTTGAAATACCAAATATCGACTTACAATTCTATATCTTTGTTTTACCTCGAAAAACCTTATGTAAAGCGCTTGATTGAGATTTGTAACTCGAAATCTGTACTTAGAGTAAACAAGCAGGTTTTAACTCCAAATTTTAATTTAAAAAAATTGTGTGTTAAACTCTTAATCTTTTCGAATACGAAATCTCTTTGGAATACCAAATTGCGACTTACAAATCGATATCTCTACTTTAAATTTAAAAACTATGGCATAAATCGCTTACTTGAGACTCACAACTTGAAATATCCACTTTAAATTAAGCCTTTTACTTCAAATTTGAGCGGGTTTAAACACTCGAAATTTTCATTTAAAAAAGTTATTTTACTCGTAATCTTTATTTTCGGATGTGAAATCTCTTTGGAATACCAAATTACGACTTACAAATCGATATCTCTACATTAAATTTAGAAACCCTAACACAAAGCTCTTAATTGAGACTTAAAACTTGAAATATCCGCTTTATAATAAACGTTTGACTTTAAATCTGAGCGGGCCTTAAAACTCAAAAACTTCATTTAAAAAAATTGTTTAACTCGTAATCTTTATTTTCGGATACGAAATCTCTCTGAAATACCAAATATCGGCTTACAATTCGATATCTCTGTTTTACCTCGAAAAACCTTATGTAAAGCGCTTGAATGAGACTTGTAACTCGAAATCTGTACTTAGAGTAAACCTTTGGCTTTAAGTATAGAGCAGGTTTTAAACCCCAAAATTTAATTTAAAAAATTGTGTGTTAAACTCTTAATCTTTTCGAATACGAAAGCTCTTTGGAATACCAAATTACGACTTACAAATCGATATCTCTACTTTAAATTTAGAAACCCTGACACAAAGCGCTAAATTGAGATTTAAAACTTGAAATATCCGCTTTATATTAAACGCTTGACTTTAAATCTGAAGGGGCTCTAAAACTCAAGAACTGCATCTAAAGAAATTGTTTAACTCGTAATCTTTATTTTCGGATACGAAATCTCTCTGAAATACCAAATATCGGCATACAATTCGATATTTCTGTTTTAACTCCAAAAACCTTATGTAAAGCGTTTGATTGAGACTTGTAACTAGAAATCTTTACTTTAAAGTAAACCTTTGGCTTTAAATCTAAAGCGTGTTTTAAACTCCAAATTTTCATTTAAACAATTGTATATTAAGCTCGTAATCTTCTCGAATATGAAATCGCTTTGGAATACCAAATTACGACTTACAAATCTTACTTTAAGTTTAAAAACCCTGACATAAAGCACTTAATTGAGACTTAAAACTTGAAATATCCGCTTTATATTAAACGTTTGACTTGAAATCTGAGCCGTACCTAAGACTCGAAATTTTCATTTTAAAAAATTGAGTAACTCGTAATCTTTATTTTCGGATATGAAATCTTTTTGAACTGCCAAATATCGGCTTACAATTTAATATCTCCGTTTTAACTCGAAAAACCTTATGTAAAGCGTTTGATTGAGACTTGTAACTCGAAATCTGTACTTTAAAGTAAACCTTTCGCTTTAAATCTAAAGCGGGTTTTAAAACTCAAATCTTCATTGTCAAAAACTGTAAATTCAACTCAAAATCTTTGCTTTCGGATACGAAATCTGTATGAAATACCAAATATATACTTTGCTATTGGATATTTCTATTTTAATCTCGAAACACCTCATGCAAAGCGCCTAATTGAAACTTGAAACTTGAAATATCCACTTTAAAGTAAACAAACCTCTGACTATAAAACAGTAATTTCAAAAATTGAGAGTTAATCTCATAATCTTTATTGTCTGATGCTCAATCTCTTTGGAATACCAAATCTCGACTTAGAATTCGATATCTCTGTTTCAAAGTCGAAAAGCCCGATGTAAAGATCTTGACCGAAACCTGTAACTCGAAATCTCCACTTAAAACCTTCTGACATCAATCTAAAGCGTGATCTTGAACTGGAAATTTTCATTTTAAATTTGTGAATTAAACTCACAAAATCTTTATTTTCGGATACGATATCTCTTTCGAATACCAAATCTCGACTTACAATTCAGTACTTTTATTTTAAATCTGAAAACCCTAACGCAAAGCTCTCAATTGAGATTCTAATTTCGAAATCTCCATTTGAAGCTTAAACTTTTTACTTCAAATTTGAAGGGTGATTTTAACCTCGAAATTCTCATTGTAAAAACCAACAACTCTCTATCTCAATTTTATACTCGTTACTTAAAACCATTGATTGATACTTGAAACTCCACAATTTAATCAAAGATTACGATTAGAAACTGAAAATATCGATTTAAACGGCTGTATTAGGACTTAACACTCCAAATCTTGTTTTCAAACTTTGGTTGTTGCATATGAAATTGCGAGTTCAAGTAGTAGTATTTATTTTCGAATACGAAATCTCTACTTACATTTCTATGTAACTATGTATCTAAGTTTTGAAAAACCTCATTTAAAATGCTTGATTGATACTTGAAATTTGAAATCTTCACTTTAAACTAAAGCGTGATTTTAACCTTGAAATTCTCATTTTAAAAACGAAATCTCGACTAACAACTCTATATCTTAGTATTACATTCGTGACTATAAACACTTGCGTGAGACTTGAAACTCCCAAATGTTTACTGTAAACCTAAAATTCCGATTTGAAACTGATGATATCGATTTGAACGGCTTCATGAAGATCTAAAACTCTACATTTCCTTTTCCAATTGGGTTTTTACATATAAAACCACGAGTTAAACTTGTCATACTTATTGTCTAATACCAAATCTCGACATACCATTCGATATCTCTATTGTAAATCCGAAAAACCTAACCTAAAGTGTTTTATTGGTACTTGAAACTCGAAATCTGTATTTCCGTTCTGAAACGTGAATCTAAACTCGAAATGTTCATTTTAAAAGGAAATCTCGACTGACAACTCTATACCTATATTTCACGCTCATTACTGGTCAACGTTTGCGTGATACTTGAAACTTCAAATGTCGACTTTAAATCTGAGGTTATGATTTGACACTGTAACTTTTAGAATTTCCCTAAACATCTCATTACAATCTCTCTCGATTATAACGTTACTTTATAAAAGTTTTCTCGTTATAATCCGTTACAAATAATATTCAGCAAACTTAAAAATTATTAACGGCATTGAAAGTAAAAATATGATTTAATTATAAGAAAAAATAAATGATTACACGTTAAAAATCCTAAAATAATTTGTATCTATTATAAAGAAGCATAGGTATATAGACGCCTATATAGCATATACATCCTAAGTAATTATGACGTTTCGAGCTGCTTTTTTTAATAATCGTAGTTGTCTTGCTGTTCTTGTTCGTACATAACATCTTTGATTTTTGCGTCTAAAATTATTTATTGAACTACGTTCTAACTCTCTTTAAGATGAGCTCGGTTATAACGAGCTTCCGGATATGAAGATCATTTACGAAATAAACGTTTGAATTTGCTCTGCTCACTGTATTGTATTTTCTCAAAACAACCAGCAGTGATTTAAATAATTTCTAACTTCTGTGTCCTGAAAATTATTTTATTTACCTACAGCAAACTGTACCTAAAAATCAGAGGTGCTATTATTCTACCTCGAAGAGGGGAGTGGGAGTCTCACGCCCGCCCCCCTTCCGATTACTTAATTATATCATCATCATCATCATCATCATCTGGCATGGAGCTGACTCGAGGGTCGATCCTGGGTACGCCAGGTTCACAGACAAATTCGAATGTGACACACCATAATTCATCAAAAACCTACATACCAAACTGACAAAACTTCAACACATAGGAGGTGCGTCCTTACAAAACAATTTCTTTGGAGATGTGGACATTTGTTAAGGTTTTTTATTTAAAGGAGAAGTTCTTAAATTTGTAACAGTATTTATGTGCCTCATAAAACCTTACTAGCATACATTCAATCATTCTTAAATGTATGGAGTTTTTTAAGCTATTGATGCAGTATCTTGCATTCAAATATTGTAGTGAGGCAATGCTTACTACTATTAAATGAATTTTTACTTAATGTTAGAAGTTTAAAATTCAAAGTACAAAGTCAACTAACGGTCGACAAACTAAAAGGAAGATCTCAAATTCCAAGATGTATAATATACAACAGTATATAATATACTCTGAGTGCGGACGATGTGACACTTGTAGCGAATAGTGAAGATAACTTGCAGTGATAAATATCAGTTGTAAAAGGTTGAACTTTAGGTTATCAACCAAAAAAACGAAAACTCTAACAATCATTAAGCTCCCAATCAGGCATAAATTAAAAATTGAAAATAAGATTATAAAACAAGTAAGTAGCGTGATATATTTAGGTTCTGAGATAACAAGTAGCGGAAGAATGGCCCAAGATGTTAGAAGACAATCACACAAAACAGCGAACGCATTGATCTACTTGAACGACACAATCCGGCATAATAAGTGCCTGAAAAAGGAATTAAACTGCAATTACGCAGAAGTGTCCTCAGGTCAATATTAATCTACGTAGTAGAAATCAGACCAGGCACGGTCAAATAATGACATAATAGGAGAATGTGAAATGCAAACTACAGGAGATTGGACAAACAACAGGAGAGAAGAATGGAATAACCACATATCAAGAATCGACAACACGAGGCTGATTAAAATAGCTAGAGGTGTCACCTAGAGATAGAAGAAGCATCCGCAGACCCTGCAGAAGATGGAAAGACTTCATACCTTGAATACACAAACCAAAGTCCTAACATGAAATAGAAGAAGTATACAGCGAGCAAAGAATTGCACACCCGTAGGACTGGCTACAACCAACTTGGATTGTATATGTATATATGTATTTCAGCACTTTAAAATTTAATTCAAATACTTGCGTCGACAGTTACGACGAGAAAATATAATAAATTTAAGAATTATATACAGGGCATTAATAAATTGAGAAAACGTGTCAACTATTTAAATTGTAATCGATAATATATATATACAGGGTGTCCAAAAAGTACCGGCAATATTTCAAAATGAATTCCAGAACTTATTTAGAGTCGAAAAGTCCATATAAACGTATGTCCTAAACGTAACCTTTAACGAGTTATTGTTTATTTCATAATTTATGTGGCTAAAATTTCAGTTCTACGAATTTTTTTAGTAACACAAGGAAAATTCCAAAATATTTAAATTTTTGCTCGTTCTTTCCTATAGCAACGGTTTCTGTAACCGGTAAGTGTAATACAGTAAGCCTTCTATCTCGTCTTGAGTGGCTTAGTTTTAACGTGTATTTAGAATATTTCATAATTTTAAGTAGTTGCATAACATGTTAAGTTGAAAGAACCTTATATTCAACCAATACTTGTATTGATTATTTTGTACCATCTATGTGGTTATTGCTAATACTAAATAGGGACCACTTACTTCATAGTTCAGTCTCTGTAAAAATCGTTCCCATGGATTAGAAAATTTTCCCCAAACAGTTAAATAACAAATCGTAGCATTTCTTAAACGGCATCAATCTGATTGGCGCACCAGGTGTAAAAAAGACCGCAGGTAACCCAAAATATTACATTACGGACCCTCAAGTGTAAAGCAAAAATAAACGGCAGCATTTAAAATACTTCCTGCGAAGAACCTGTGCATTTCCTTCCCATGCCGGCGCAGGAGCTTTTCGAAAAGTGTCCTTATAGCACCAGAAAATAGAACATGCACCTTTAATAAGTTTAAATAGACTCATGTTACAATATATTTATTCCTGAATGCGATCTCTACCTGTCAGACAAAGGCCGGTGGCCACCGGCTCTAACTAGGCGCACATGGGAATCTTCCAAAATACTGGGTTACACACCCTTTAGGTTTTTACCTCGCTTTGAGATCTCGAGATGACAGACTTTCTAGTTCTGAAACATGTTCATAAAATCTAGTTGAATAGGTCTAAATTAAACATTCATATCATATCTTACTTAACAAAGCTTGGTGTTTGAAGAACAGACACAAACTTGTTTCACGATTGTGAATAGAAATATTTAAACATATTCGTGGTTAAAAGTAGTACACTTTAATAATCGGAGGTTACCGCAAGACTTTCTTATAGAGTTCTAAGAACTGCAATAATTGAGTAGGAGTTAAGGCCCGTTAATTTTTGATTAAATTCAATAGAATTGTTATGATATACATACATATAAGCATTTCTAAGATCGAAATCGCACAAAACATTCTGCATTATATATTTCGTTTAATCATTTTGTAACATTGACAAGTTGACGTGACAAACATACAATGATGCCTTTCGTACTGTTTGGAATTGTATGCGGTACTAGTAAAAGAGATAGGCGTTTTGCTAATCCAGGGCGGCCGGATCGGTTATAAAGTAGAAGATATTACTCAGCAAACCATACGCCTCGGAGAATAATTGAATATGGTGTAGAATATCGAGTAGATAGTAATGCTTCGAATGGTTTACGTATCCTGCCGAGCATAAATTTTATGTCATGAATAAGTAATAATACGCTGGTGCAACAGGTTACAATATAATAAATTCCTTAGCCAAGCTGGTTATAATATGTAACACACGAAATCACCCGTGTTTATTTTTTGGCGGGATTACCATTAGCGAGGCGCCAACATTCTTGGGCAATAATTAAAGTAAAAGTAAATTTAGAAAGGTGAAAAGCGCCACATCTTTGTCGTGCGGTACTGCGGTGCTAGTCTTGATTAATAGGAAGATAATGATTTCAACACCTCCATCCGTGTATTATAAATTCTAATAAGTGCGTTTTATACACGCGTAATTAAGTTTAATCTAGGCGTAAGTTTAGTACTAAAAAGAAGGAATGGGTTACGGCTTGCTGCTTTAGCACGTGATGGTGTATCTTAAGTACTTTATTATAACACGCCGCTGCTACCGATCTCATCGTTCTGCTGCATTATGTTCGGTTGAATTGCAGCAGTTGGATTTTTCCCTCGCAACATTCTGTATCTATTCTTCATTCTGTTGTACTTATACAACGCCATAAACTGAATAACATTTTAACAAGCCGAGGCGATTAAATTTAAACTTTAATAAGAACATTGTCTTATTCGGAACAACTTCGTGGTGTAAAATTATTGTTAGCCACATGCAAAATTGTTTGTTTAGGAACAACGAAAGAACTTAAGAGTCTGCTAATGACCCATACAAATCTATGAATCTCAGGTGGCAGAAACTATAAACCACGAACAAAACCGCCCAGAAAAACACATCAGAAATGTAGGATCGGAAGAATTGCCAGAAACTACGAAAGAAGAAGTAAAAAAAGCTTTGAAGGATATGAAGAAAAATAAAGCACCAGGAGTTGACGAAATAACTATGGATATGATAACTGAAGGATAAGTTAATCACGATAATAACAAAACTATTACACGAATGGCTACAGCAAGACAAGATACCAAATGTATGGAACAACGCTAAGTGGTTATATTGTTCAGAAAAGGAGATAACCCAAAATTAGAACATTATCGACCAATTAGCTTTCCGTCACATATGCACAAGCGGCTAACCAAAATAATTACAAACCGCTTGACTAAGAAACTAGACACACATCAAAAAAATGAACAAGCGGGGTTTAGAAGAGGGTATTCAACAGTCGATCATTTGCTATTATAACTATGGAATGCCGAGAAACCAGCAGCTTACAGGAGGTCGAACTCGCTTTTATTGTGCCCACCGAAATAAAAGATATGGTGAATTCTAAGACAAATATAGCTCTATTGCTTAGTACAAAAAAATACAATCAAAACGGTAATAACTATAGTTGAACAAAAGGGAAGTTGAGACGTCCAAACCAAGGAGCTCGTGGCCACTGGCTTACGACGTTTACTTTACTAAAAACACAGATCTAGGCAGCCACCGACGTTCGAGGATACAAAAATTAATACACTTTACAATTAACAAATAATGGCAACTGGCGACTGAAGGTCGCTTTGCGTTATATCATGAAAAGGGTTCAGCACTTTAAACCAGTAAAATGAATCTCGGAATAAGTTTTCACAGCAGCACAATTAACAATTTTTACCTTAGTTTTCTTCAGGTAACGGAGTAGAGAAAGAGGCACAATTTGGGGTGTTCCTAGGTTCTTGAGAAGCAGACAAAAATCGCAGGCACGCCCCTGCAGGCTGGATCACGATTGCGACACAGCGATCGTCAAGACTTTCTTTGGGAAAGGGGAAATTTTGAGTGCTCTTGCAGTCAGGAACTCGCCACACAAACTCCTAACGCGTTTTTCGCAGCAGCGGCACATTTAGAGGGTCAGAAAAGGGGTTGCATATTAAACCGCAAAAGCGATAAGCAAATTCGCAATGAATTGCATTCCCAAGTGTTAAATCCAGCGTATTTCTTAAATCTGACACTTGTTGATGGTTATGTTCACCCCACGGTGATAACAGCGATACGAGAATTCACGCTATGGACACCCCATCGAAACCCAATCCGCCCTCGTAGTACTTGTTATCGGTGCTGACGTCTTACCAAGCAACCAGGTCGAAAGGAGATCTTAAGTCGACTCACGAAAAAAACGCAACCAAATATGCAGCGGCTGAAAGTATTTCACCATATTACAAAATATGTTGCAAAAATTCTAGAACAAAATCTTCCACATGGAACTTCCGGGGAGGGAGGAATTTCAGGGCCCTTCTGCAGACAAGGAACTCTAAGAACTGTTTTGGATATACATATATACTAAACGTACTTGTCAGCGTTCCCTTCAGTTCCGAAAAAGTAACCTCCCATAAATTAACTTTTTAAGATAATAGAATAGTAGTCAATTTTGAGCGGCAATTAAAATAAGACTTTAATTCATATGAAGCGGCAAAACTAAACGACCGTTACAAAGTTACTAATAGAAAAGTGTAACGAATACAACAATTTCAATATACGTCGGAGTCATTAATTTCGAAAAGACTCTCGACACAATCGAATCCCGAGCCATACAAAGAGTTCCAGAAAATTGTAAAATTGACAGCAGATACAACCAACTAGTGCAAGAATTATCGGACAAGGCTACGGCAACAAAAACCAATCAAATACCTGTAAGAAGAGGCATAAGACAGGGGAATGGCCTATCACCAAAGCTATTTACACTTGCTTTGGAAGATGTTCTTACAAAGATAAATTGGTCAGGAAAAATAAAATAATAAATAATCATTAACGGAAAAGACCTTAATCATTTACGATATGAAGATGATGTAGTTGTATTAGCCAAAACTCGACGAAAGCTACAAGAAATGTGGGAAGAATTAAACGAGCAATCAAAAAAAGTTGGACTAAAAATGAATCAGAAAAAGGCAAAAGTAATGTTTAATGAAGGAGAGGCTGAAAATTGGACCATGACACAACGAAATATGAACAACTTAAGAACTACACAACACGCCATGGAACGAATAATGTTGGGAATAACATTAAAAGGTAGAAGAACTAACGTAGGGATACGACAGAAACGGAAATACAAAAAAGTCTACAACTTCCCAGAAGACGGAAACTAGTCTAAAGCGAATAATCCCGTCAAACTTCCATGTTGTATATCGAATATCCAAGGCATCGTGAAAAAACCGTTATTTAGAAAATTCGATATATAGGACAGCAAAATTTTTTAATTGATAAAGCTGCTGAATTGTGTTCGGGGGTACACCAAAACGCGTCGCTATGTGTTTCTTTTCCCGACTTTGTCGTTCCATCTTCTCACACACACCGCCTTTACTACGTTTTCCCATTTTATGACTTTAGTTATACAAGTACACTATGCAATCATGCAAATGCTACTGCAAACTAATCTTTTGAAATTATATGTACAAGTTTAAGTAGAAATATACCTCTTTTCATGAAAGACTAGGGAGCGCATAAAAAGGTTGGAAAATCTCCCATGACGGTGGTATAGTAAGATTCAAATTCCAAGAAAGACACAATATTTCTGCATGCAAAACTGTTTGTTTAGGAACACCCAAAGAATGTATCATTGAAATTAAGACTGTCCTACACGTTTATAATGACGTGAGAAGTAACTTTTTTGATATGATAAAAATTTAAAACACTCATACTTCGGCTTTCTGTAAAGAAAATAGTAACATATACGGGGACTGAAACTTAAATCAGAAGTTCAATTTCAATTTTACAATTTAAGATATTCTAATAACAGTTTGTCGAAGCACAATAGTTCTCCCCAGTATTTTCGCCAATTGAAAAATAGATGTAACATCATTCCCACATAGATTTGCTTATGCGAAAAAAAAATTAACTGCAGTCATCATACGAGGTTTTCGCAAATGGTAAATAATTAGTAATTAAGTAACTTTGGTAAAAATTAATGCATCATATTTAAAACACTCAATATTGTCCGTTTACCAACGCTCAAAAAGAGACAGAAATTTATAGAGTGTAAACTTGTCAATACAAAAGATCACACTGTTGATACAATGTTTTTTATTGACACTGTTTACAAACACTGTTTGACGCAATAAAATGTGGTCTAAAGAAAGCGACGTCACTTCGATTACATTGGCATACAAACGGTAAATGTACTCGACGACTGACATTCTCACCACTTGTTTCTATTGACAATTGGAATCAGTAAAACAACTACCAAAAATATAAACAATTCACTAAATTACTTGGTTAGTTAGACTATTGAAATCCACACAAATTGTTTTAATTATACGATTATATTGTTAATTGATTCGTTTTTAGTTTTGCTTTTAGTACACATTAAATTGAAACTTCAATTACATCGATATACAAACGGTATATATACACACGACAACTGTGATTCTGGTTACCTGTTTCTATTGTCAATTGGAATCAGTAACACAATTACCAAGAAGATACACAATACTTCAATTACATCGACATACATTCAGTATACGCACTCGATCACTGACATTCTGATCATCTGTTTCTATTGTTAATTGGAATCAGTGACACAATTCCCAAAAAGATATAAAATTCACTAAAACATAGTTGGACAATTGAAATCCATATTAATGGTTGCAATGATACGATTGCATTGTTAATTCATTAATTTTTAGTTTTGTTTTTATTAATCTTTAAACTGATATGAATCTGTTGGAAAATGTTGCTATCTGTAGTAGATTCTCTCAAAAAGAAGCCACACGACTTCGATTACATCGGTATACAAACGAGGTATGCACTCGACAACTGCCATTCTGATCATCTGTTCCTATTATCAATTGGAATCAGTGACACTTTTCCCAGAAAGGTATACAATTCACTAAAATATAGTTTCAATATATTCAAACGGTGTATACAGTCGACGGCTAACATTCTCATCACCTGTTGCTATTATCAATTAGAATCAGTGAAAAAATTACTAAAAATATATACAATTCACTAAAATACTTACAGTTGGAGTAGTGAAATTCATAAAAATTGTTTCAATGATTCGATTCCATTGTTAATTTAATAGTTTTTATTTTTGTTGTTAGTAAACCTTAAATTCAAACGAATCTTGTGAAAAATATTGCTATTTGTAACAGATTCTCTGTAACTCTAAAAGAAGAGAGATTACTTCGATTACATCGGTATACAAAGGAGATACGCACTCGACGGCCAACATTCTGATCACCTGTTTCTATTGTCAATTGGAATCAGTGAAAAAATTACCATGAATATAGACAATTCATCAAAATGCTTACAGTTAGATTAGAGAAATACTTGCAAATTCTTTTCAATAATACAATTACATTGTTAATTGATTAATTTGTTTTTCCAGTAAACTTTAAATTGTAATTAAACTTATGAAAAATACTACTCTGTGTTAAACTCTCACACAGCACAATATTCAAATAGTTACACTACCGTCCCTTTCTTCCAGAAGTGTTCATAAACTACAGGATGAGCCAGAGAGACCTGACGATTCCGTAAACATAACTGCACCGTAACTAATTAATCATTTTATTGGAAACTACAACTATTATACAGAAATTTGAATGCCTTTTTTCTGTATGGAAAATGGGATCGTTAGCTGCTTTACTTCGCTCCGCACACACATTTTCAGTCTGCTTTCCAGCAATTTCGTATACGTCGTTTTAGGTTGTCAATACTCACAAGCGCTTAAGTCTGGAGAATGTGTAGGCCATGAAACTCAGCATGTCCATATCAATTTGCAACCAACGTAACTGTGGTTCCAGAAAATTACATAGCATTTCCACATAGCCGTTTGATGTAACTATAACAGCTGCGCCTTCATCGTCTTCAACACATGAGGACCATTTACTCTAAACTGCACTGCTCGTTGCAATTTATCGAAAGTTTTTATTTATGTACGCATTTTATTTGGCATACTTTAGTTAAAATAGTAGTTGAGAAACAAACATATGAAAATCATCAAGATTGTCTGTCACACCCTGTAAATAGAAAAAGTATCTAGAAAATCAATAAAATTCTGTTAGTAGAATGGTATAAAAATAGCATTCTTAGAAAACAATAATTTTGTAGAAGTTTATACCAACAACAATAAATTAGTGCTGAAGCTGTTTTGCTGTTAATAATAGTAATAGATAGGGGATGTATAAAAACCCCAATTATCATTCTTTATTTAAAAACGTTTATTACATTCATTTAGAATACAAACATACCTTTTTTTTCCTTATTCATTCATACTACCCCCCCCCCCCACGTCCCTTACGTACTAACCATTCATGCAACATGCACTCTAAACCTAAACTTAACTAAGTCAAACACAGTCGTCACCTCAGCCTGGGTTCGATCACGCAGCCGATCGGACCGCATTTTACTGTGACCTCGACTGACAGCGCGTATTCGCACTGCCCCTTCAAGGCCCTTATACAAACATACCTACTATATTTAAATGTTCATTAGTAATTGTATGTAACACGCTAAAGAATCATTGTTAAAAACAGTAAAAAATAGTTTTCGTAAGTTTTATTATACATTAATAACATGACATATTAAACAATTAAAGATTTAATGTTCCATTCAATAGTCATAAACAAAATCATGGCAATTCTTCTTCTTACTATGATTTATCCCTTACGTGTTGTAGTTGCCGTGAACATGCTTTACAATATCTTCATAAATAAATAAACAGGCGTTAAAAAAACTGTAGACAAGCAGACCCTGTTTTACTCTTTTTTTTGCATACGCAGGCTGGTTCATGGGCTTTGCATTTCTTTGCGAAACTGAGATTCCACCATAAAAAGTTTATCTTCTAAAGTGAAAAACATACATTTAAAACCAGGAAAGTACTAGTTGGCTTGTTCTAAAAGCAAATGAAAGACTGTACTGACTTTTGACAGTTAATTAAGCAACGACATACGTTAATGTGGTAAAATACAAGCACCAACATACCGGACCGATTTGTTTCGCACAAATGCTGTGTAAATTGTAAACTTTAAGATCTCTAATCATAACCATAGCACTATGGCTTTCAAACAATATTGTGTGTACATCTTTTATGTAGAGGAAAGTCGCCTATTATGGGGAGTATTCCTAATTTGGGGAGGTCAAATATTTCGCATAAGGAGGTGGTGTTACCTATCAGCACCTAATGGAACTTGGGCATTTACTTCGGTTGCATACATTGACATACAACAGTGGCAGTTCTGCGATCAAATGGTGGTATAGGTGCACGTTGTTTAATAGCTGAATTTCTCTAAAGTTCATCCACGTCACGTTTATCTATTAATTACTACGGCAAGGTAAGCCACTTTAGTTATTTCTATGTAACTGGTGTGCTCTATATAAACAAATCTTTCATGTAATGTGTCGGTTTTTAGGTTATAAACGAATGTGAAAAAAATTTTATCACATCAAATCAAACAATGTATGGCTCCTATTATGGGGACATTCTAGATCCCTAATTTGGGGATCCCCATATTAGGAACTTTTATATTTTAAAAGTTAATTTTACACAGTTTAAGTCGTAATAATTATATTTCTTATATTCTCATTTGATTATGCAGATGCCAAAAAGGAAGACTTGGGACCCAGATCGCATGAAAGCGGCTGTGCAAGCTATGCGAAGT
>JABXWE010060067.1:0-10353 GCA_014611495.1 Limonius californicus
GGACTTAGAAAATTTTACCTCGGTAGCAACAGCGATCGGTACTAGTTAGACCGCGCGACGTATATAGTAGAGAATGAAGTATGCCTGGTTGCATATTAAAAGGAAATTAAGGGTAAGTCTGTTCGTTACGAGGCAAGGTTTTAGGATAGCGCTTGAACAACCGTTTTGAGGAAAATAACTCTACTGTTCCAGTATGGGAAAGTCCAGGGAGGCAGTCGCGTCCACTTATTATTATGTATATTTATACTTACATATGAAATAATGAAAACCTATTAATTCGCAATACTTCTAATTTGTTTTAACCCATATTATCACTATTTTCTTGTAGGTTAGGAAAATAAGAAAATATAAAATATACCTACATAATTATTCTAAAATACCTCGGCGTCTCAAATAATTTTCATATGTAATAGAATTATATTTCCATGTATTTTAAAACTGGGGCCAGTATCATGCACTTGAGCCTTATATTTTTCTGTGTCTGTCTTATTACGTCATATCATCTGTACTTATTTACAAATATTTAAAAATATTATTTGCAGTTTGAACTAAGATCTATCTTCATTTCAATAATTACTTTATTTAGACGGATTTTTTTTTAAGAAAACGAAAATACGTGCATGTATTGCTATAATGTATGTTTATATTTCAGTAAAATTGAAATATAATACAGGAATTTTAACTGTTGATTTTTTCCAAAGATATGAGTGATGGAATTATTATTTCTGGGAACTGATGAGAGAAAGTGTTTGCTGCTACACCAAATTCGTTATTAATATCTTCTCTAAATAATTCGCACTTCCTTAAGCATTTCAATTTTTTAATTTTTCATCGTGACTATCGATAGGTAATACTACGAACTTTTTCTTTGAAAACGAACATCGCCGGAATTCGTATTATTTAATAAGTCAAAAATATAATAATATAAACAATAATGGTGAGGTTCTACGCCCCATGACGGGGTTTGGCCTGCAAGAGCTCTGGTATCATTGCTCTCAAACACGGTTGTCGCGTGCCAAATCAATAACACGTGGTGATGTGGTGAGCGTCACACATTAGCCAACCGCATCATTACACCTTGTTCATTCGAACGCAGGTACTTAATTATTTAAAGCGACTGAGTAGACTGCCTGCCATCGGAGCCCATTGCTCTAGCCACTGGACCACATTGGCGCAAGTAAAAAACATATTACTAATTTCAGCCGCAAACACAATAGGCATTAAAATATCCTATTTTGGGACAAACAAATAAGCCAACGGGTAAACTAAATAAAATAAGTTAGCTTGATATGACGCTTATAAATTTATTGTCATAATAATTTTAAAAAATGATCAGTATCCTATGACTGTCTTACTAATACAACTTTGGTGGCTTATTATTAACTAAATATAATAGGAGCTAGAGTTGTATAATCCTTGTTTTGTTCAAAATTACATTTCCAATAGACCTGTCAAAGTATTTTTTACGCTCGTTATGAACTACTATGTATAATATTCCCAAGATGGGATGTTAATAACCAGTAAAGCAAACATTGAGAAGTGTTTAGTACCGTCGTAAATAGCTTTGTGAAATTACTCAAGGCAATCTGCGAATTTGACTGTTATTTTTGTAAAATCACGTTGATTCTAAAATGTATACAGAGAGACAATAAAAAGTATAAGGCACCGATTTTCTGCAGTTAATACTAATTTAAAAAGAAAACGTTAGATATAAAGATAAGTATTTCAGCAAGTTATTATCTACCTGTTGTCGTATAAGTAATTCATATTTGTTGTATCAACTTTGACGATTTCATAGCATACTTTTCTCTTTATTGTGGAGTTTACGCTCTGCAATATTTAAAATGAATAAGTTTCGCTACAGTTATAGAATTCGCATAAAAGGAAATACATTACTGTAATTATACTTGCGCATTGTGACATTTTAAAGCGGCTGATATATTTAAAATTTTGTGGAAGTATATTGTTGGTGCTAGTAAAGGACAGTTTGAGTATTTACTTTGCTGGAGTTAATTTGTTCAGTGCATGCATTCACGGTTAATTTGTTTTCTAGCTAACTTTTGTATTATACAGGGTAATAGGGAAGTGCTTCACATGAGGCAAGGCGTGAATCTAGCTGCACAATGTAGCCGAAAAGTGCTAAACCACTTTCGGTTTCTTCGTATATTAGTGTTGGTGCCTCAATATTTTTGAACCACTGTAATTTTTGTAGCTCTACAATCTAGTAGCCAGCCATAGTTACTTAAAAAAGTTAATAGTAAATAGCAGCAACCAATGACATTTAAACTAAAGAGAATTAAATGCAACTGGAAAAAAATTAAGAGGAGTATTGATTGAAATGTAACAACAGGAAATTGTAATATTGCAATTTGGTGTCAAACTGTCACAAAGACAATATAAAAAATGATTTCATTGTTAATACCTAAGCATTTAAGGTTTTAAAATAAATATTGCAATAAAACTGAAATTTCAACAGTTAAAAAACTGCAAGGCATCAACTTTAACACTAATTTATGAATTAACTATGGACCCAAAACAATTGTGGCGCATTCGCCATTTGAAATTATGCGAAAAACTGTAACACCTTGTATTTATAACAACTGGAACTGTAGTTGAACGCTTCGGGTAATTCTATGGCAAAGTCTACACGGTTTTTCCCTAAAAAATCTAATTCCACTCAAAATTATTCCACCGTAAACAGGAAATGTTCTCTTTTAGGTGGTAAAAACTAATTTTACATTAAAAAATCTCGCGGGATGATATAATATTCAAAAATAATACCATGAAAATTTGATTATATTTTCGTTGTATATCAGAATTTCCGGAAAAACTTTCATGTGAAAAATTTTTGTCGGAATGAATATCTTTAAATGGCTTTCATGCATTAAAATTTGGAAATTTAAAACTTGAACCCGATAAATAAATATTAACAAAATAAATAGAAGTTCAAGACAGTTGCTAATATATTCTTTTTCGCATGGTAAATGGTTTCATAATCTGGTTTATCGTGTGAATTGCGCTGAAGTAGCGGCCATTTTTATACGCTAAGTACATTTGACTTTATCAAATATAATTTCAAATTCTTCTTCGCTTTCTTTTTCTATCTTCTATTTAGGCTAATAGGCTGCTATATCCAATATAACATGTCCTCGTGACCTTTTTCCTATTAGCTATGTGTACTATTCGGGTTTTTTCCAATCTCCTCACCTTCATCCACCATTTATCGGCTGTACCTGATCTTGATTCCTTATCTGTTTATTTCGCATGAGCTCCAGTCTTGTTTTACCCATTATTATTCTTGGCGTTTTCACATTCTATAACAATATGGAGTAGTTGGTAATTGTAAGGAACAAAAAGAGTAAACCACTTCCACATTACTATCAAAAAGTAGTATTCCTTTGCACGCAAAAGTTTTCGCGTGTTAATCGCATATGACATCGAAATAATTGTATTTTGTCATCAAAGTCACCCTAGCATACATGACAACCATGCAACTTCATTACATCAGATAAGACAGCAATTAGCAGCTTTTAACATTTCTGTTGATCATCAAAACATTATACATGACATGGCTAAACCATTAGAAAAAACTATACGGTAGACACTCTGTATAGCACGCTTAAGCGACAGTAAGAAGTAATAAGATATCAACTTTAGTAATAGCAACGTAGCCTACAGCGATACTCCACATATTGACATTCGGCAATAATTAGGCATTCAGATAAAAATTTTACGGCAGCAACTGCCGTATTATCTTGAATCTATCAATTAAATTCTATAATATAGTTTCGTACCCAACTTCAACGTACCAATAGGCTGAACAGGTGCAACAATGAGCTATTGCTAGAACTATTGGGAGCAGTGGGTCCCCGTGGGACTTATTTTAATTGTTGAAATTTACGTACTGAAATGATCCAGACAAAAATTTAAATGAGCGTAACTATAATTTTAATGCAAAGTTTCTAACAAAATCTTTCTAACGCCAGAAATAGTCACGAACACGTTTCCTATCATTTGAATCAAGGTGGCCCGCCTACGGACCACCTCAAACCACGTAGGTATATTTCAATCATTTACTATCGGTTTTTGATTGTGAATAGAACACGTTTGTTTGAAAACCAATTACAAATAAAAATTCAAAAAAGTATTATTGCAGTTCTATAACTGCTATGGTGAGCTAATACATTCCTAAGTTGGAATGATAGAATATTAAATATTTGAGAAGTGTAGCAAAGGGGCCAATATTATTTTTCCACTTGAAGGTCTAGAAGAGATTGTATTAAGAAACTACTAAGAATATAAGTGCTATAAATGTAAGGTATTAATTTTTCAAGCAAAACATTTCGGTGGCTATGTTTAGATAATTAACTTAAAGTACTGTCTGGCTTGTTCAGAACGAGATGTTTGGGAGTGCAAATATTTGTTGGTTATACCCGTTGAGCGTAACATCTAAGAGACTTACAAAGGTCATTTCTAATAACAAAACTTAAACTTCTGTATTTCTCATTAGCAGAAGTATATTTTCATACTCAAAGGAATATCCTAGCTATATAGCTAACTGCTAACTACTACAAAACGCGAATATATCCACATTTGTAGATACATAGAATTAGTTATAATATTTTACCCCTTCTTTAAGGTAATCGTTAGTTATTAACATTTTTTGGTGTTTTATACCTTAAATTACTGTAATTATGACAAAAAGCATATATTAAACCTTAAAATTTATTTAAAACCCACATCAATAGTTTAATTTGCAGAAAATTATGGTAAATTTAGGCTTTTTCTAAAACTGTCTGGATCTGAAGCACATGAATTCCGCCACAAATTGACACATTAAATCCTAAAATGATTTATCCCTTATTTGAATTACAATGTTTAACAGATGCTTTTAAGCAAACTTTGCTAGGAGGTAAATATTTCTACAAGCTAGAAATGATGAATTATTTAATTTATGCTCTTTGTTTGGAAGAGGAGCGACCGCTGTAAGCGGAATAACAATACAGTAAACAGTGCAAATGCAAACACTCCGGGATCATATCGTAGCCACGTTGAATTTAAGTGAATTGTACAGTATTTAGAAATATTTATAATCTAACTTATCTACCAGCAACTTCCAAACTGCTACTACAAGGTTGATTTGTAGCATAAGGCAGCAACAAAAGTAGACACATATAATGGTAGGCTAGACGGAAGGAAGGAAGGACGGAAGGTTAGCGCACCCGTATCCTTGCTCTCACACCCAGTTGTCGCGTGCCAAATTCATAGTACATGGTGGGTATTACGCAATAGACAACCGCATTATTACCCCTTGTTCATTGGAACGTAGGTACTCAAGTATTTAAAGCGACTACATAAGCCACCCGATAGACATCGAATGGCGCTGGCGTTGGCCACTGTACAAATGTTTTAACTAACTATTGTTATAGCTTTATTAATTACTTAATTATTTATTGCAAATGCGTTATATTGTTTTTGTGAAGTTTGTTTCCTGGAACCAGAAAAACAGGGACGTATTCAATAATAATATAAATGAAAGATTTTACACAGACTTTTTTTAGAATCAGTTCGAGCTAGATCTTATGTAACGTGTGTAAACAGGTTGTTAGTACAAGTTCCTAAAGAACATAATTATAAATACGGTAGCTTAGAATAATATTAAGAAGCAAAAACAAGACCATTTTTGAAAGAAGACTGTGGCGCTTATCATGTTTTATAAATTGTTGGTAATTACATTAAGTTATATCATCATTTCGTAGAAGTGTATTTACATATTTTTTTAAATTTTATTTATGATATATAGTATATAGAGCATACGATTAAGAATTAAATACATGCTCAACAGTTACAGCTGTTTATAATCTATGGAGTTTTAACCACTTAGATCGGACGTATCTACAAAGGCAGCATGACACGTAATTTTCAAATGCGATTGATGCAATGTTATATTTCAAAGCAACGAAATTACTGTGAAACACATGTTATGATTTTAAGTACAAGTTTGGCAGGTAAGTTATATCCAACGTCCGGGCGTATCTACTCTCATCATGATCCAAAAGTGGCCGCATCATTCAAGAGGAGACGGACATCGCTGCATTAATAGATGGGTCAGAAAAGGCTAAAGTGGAGCTGTCAATTTATCAACGAAAGCATCACAACTTACTAAGTAGTTTCCATTTGTCTCTAATGCCTATCTTATTTTAAATTGTGCGTTTCATTTTGAAACCAATCAATAACTGCAACGTTCTTAATTAGATGGCTGCTCCTGTTAAATTGACATTCCTTTCTTGGGATTACGTTGAAAAATGGAAATGTGCGACTGCATCGCATTTTTAAAAATGACTTTTACTTTAATCTCTGTTTCAAACTAAGTTGAAGTTAAAATATACGACAAAGAAGAACATACTGTTTAAAATGACGTAATAGATAATTATGCAATGTTCTGTCAAGTTCCTATGAAGATTCATATCAGCTAAGGCTAAATGTAGATAGTTCGTTTAGTAGAATGTCTGTGGTTGCAGTAATATAGGACGAACTACTTGTTAATGCCAGCATTTTTCCTTACAAAGCTTCGCTGTTGAATTTAAGAGCTTCGTAAATTTTACCAACTGCAGTAAGTATTTACCACGCTTCATTACAGTAGACACTATGTGTGTTTTACTTTTAATCCGCTGCCGTTTTTAAAAATCTATTATATCTAAAAGTATTTTGAAAAAATAATATACTGGATCAATAAATAATGCTGTACAGAATGGACAGGACCGGCGCTAGACCTGATGCGGGAGGCAAGTTTTTCTAATCTGCAGCTACCAAATTGTATTACCAGTTAATATTTTACTCTGGTACTTTTTATAAAAATAAATAATTTACATATTGGATAATCTTTTATTTCTAAGCCGCAAGATTGTTTAAATATTCATGTATCATATAAGAACAATTGCATTGTATTAAGCAAAGATGTTACATAATTACAGAAAAAAAAGAATTTATGTAGAAACTAGAAACTGGTTTTCGAAGGTTAACCCGCTTTACAGATTACTTATCCGTTTTGTGCGTGTACTCGGGGGTGTCATTGCACCAGGGAATAAATATCACTTATCATCTGGGAAGTAGTGATAAAAATACTATAAGTTGTATTTTCCAAGAAACATTAAGTTCTTAACCATATAACGATAAAATGGGCACTTTGTTTGGATTACACAATGCAGAAGCGAACAAAATATAAATAATAAGCAGTAGAATGCATAAGTTAGTGCCAAAGAGCCGATTAATGCAATTAAATAAAAGAATGCAAGTATCTGAAATACACTGTTTTAAGCGCTTTGGTCGAACATTGCAAAAAATATATAATTGTTTTATTTATTTGAAAATTCTAAAAACTTTTACTGCTATTTAATTCTATTAAATTTATTGCAATAATTATTTTAAGAAGGTTGTCAACAATTTTACCATCTCTTACAATTATGAAAGGAGGCAGATACCCACGTTGTTTGAAACCGGCCATGTAAATGGGCGGTGGGTTTTTGAGTAAAACCTTTAAAAATATAATAGAAATAAAAAAAATATTACAACTTAATTCTTCGATCTTATAAAGGATAGAGTGACGAGAAAGTTGGCAACATTGGAGTGAAGCTCTAAGGGAAGGTACGTATAAAACATAATAGATTTCTTTAAAATTCTCAAATTCAGCTTCATTGTGAAGCAGATCTTTATGTAATTTTCCAAATTTCAAGTTTTAATTGTTGTTTATAAATTTCTTAAGTTAACTATGATACAAACCACACAGTCACTATTTGTTATACAAGGAATCTTGTTTTTTTAAGAGTATACGGTCTGTAAGTCTCAAGTGGGAACTAGGAGAAAACGTCCTAGGATAATAATAGATAGCTGAAGCGTATTGGTGGCTACACTTGCCTCCTTATAATTGAGCTCTAATAAAAATAAGAACGGTACCTGCTACTTTCCGAAGCCGTTATTACGCTATGAATAGAGGCAGACTATTGTAAAATTAATGCTAATATCGATACCAATCCATGAAATTAATATTCAAGCTTAATAATCTATTTCTGTTTTGTAAAGATTTTTACCATAATTATGTAAACTAGCAACACTGGGAATTGAAATTTTAATCCCGATTTCTTGAAGAGCTGATTGCAAACAATTCGTGTTTGTTTTTGTCGCGTCAATGTCATATACTACTTTTTGATCACCCTATATAAACATATTTTGAACTGAAAACGGACATCTACAATTGTTATGCAAAATCGATTTCTATTAGTATGGAACCAAAACTGATAGGGTTTAGAGGACACTGAAGTTCCTGTTTTTAAATCTTAAAAGTAATAATATTTGAATGGATATTTCATAAAAAACCATTAGAAAATCGGGGGCAGATGTGTTTGGAGCTTACAGTGCGATTTTGGTAAAAGTTAAAAATAAATCGTTCTAGTCAATGTGTGGTTGGCAATATATAATTTTTCACGTCATCATTTATTCTAGTCTTCACTACATTTGTTATTGTAGGTTTGTTCCAACACCTCGAAAAATCGTTCTTCGTACGGTCACGCGCATGCGCAATAGATAAAGCAGGGTCCGTTTTATCTATTGCGCAGGCGCGTGATCGTACAATGAACGGTTTCTGGAGGTGTTGGAATAAACCTTATGAAATAAATTCCATAGTCGTCGTCCCTGGATTCTGGTAGTATTTACTTATTAATATTAGAAGAAATCTATGAACTAGGATTACATTAAATATATGAGAAATTGTAAGAGCAACTGCAAATATCATACTTTAGTTAACTAACTGTGGTCGCAAATATCACCAAAATCGACGCTTACCTTCAACGGCCCCTAGGAGTTATACATCTACTCATTCAGCAAGGACAAATGTTGTTGTATCAAGCAGTCGCTCTCTTTTTAATTTTATGATTTCAGTACCATATTTAACAACTCAGCTGACCGATCTTCTATATAGTTTTCTAAACCGCCTTGTTTCCGTATATCATAATATTTTTTTACTTCTACACATACGCAAGAAATTTAGAAGAATTAGCCTACAAAAGATATTTTACCGAAAATAATATTATTAATTGAGGTTCTAAGACACGTTAAAACTATTTGTGGTAGACATTTTAAATAGGTACAGCAGCGAAATAACTTTGTGACGTAACTACAAAGTTTTAATAATGAGAAGAAATAAAAATTCCCATGTCTAATATCTTGCTGTATTTGAAAATTTAACAAAAATTTGAATTAAAAAATCTACATATTTATAATTTCCGGTGGACCTTTAAGCGTCGCTTACCCACGCTTAATAGAAGTACGCCACTGACTAAATCAATTGATTCGATATCTTTAACATATTAAATAAGTAGATTGTTTCAGATGTAAACAAATATTAAGGTGGGTTGTTTATTGCTGCATTGGTATACAGGGCGATAATTTTTCTGAAAAATATGTTATGTAAAGAGATATCTAGAAAAGTTTTGAATAAAAATAACAATTTAAATACAAGTTAATTTTTGAACTGAAGTTTTCACTTCTGTCTCAGATTTCATGCACTTTTCACATTCAACGTAAATTTTTCTTGACTGGAAATTAAGTTTGGACTTTTAGCTTTCTAAAGCGACGGAGTTTACCAAAATGGCACAAGAAATAAAAAAGTAATTTGCATTTTAGTGAATTGATGAAAAAAAAAGACATTGAAACACACACCTTCGTATCAGTGCCGAAACAAAATCACGAACTGATTTAGGGCTTTGCACGTATTTAAAAATTTGCATTGCTAGAGTAAACAAAAAACAACTACGTCGTAGTAAAGCTTGTTGTTGTTAATAGCAGCATGAAAATTGCTAACCGCAATGCTAGAGTCATTACTTTTGTCGCTAACAGTACACAGCTGTCCTGTACGCTTCTGCCCTACTATTTAGTAGGTATTTGATACCGCTATAGTGTTTGTGTACAGTATTGTTACAAAAAGGAACTTACGAAAGCGTAACTGTCAAAATTAAAATTTTTGGAAGGTCCTAAACTTATGTTTTTAACTACAACTAGGATATATTTTTCAAAACATTTTAAGTTATTAATTCATCATTGTAGGGCCTTTTATAAATTTTTATAAAGCAGAATCCATAACTGTATATGTAAAATATAGGATATACTATAAACCCAGATCTAAGTTTTTCAATCGGAAAAAAATGTGTATAGAACTGAAATTGCTCCTCACCTAGGATGGGAGACGACCTAATATCAACCATACAAATTTAATAGTTTTTGTCTGGTTTTTCTTAAGCCAAACCGACGACTTGTATAAATTAAAAATACCTTTGTAATCTTAATAAGGTATTAATATTG
>JABXWE010060074.1:0-21887 GCA_014611495.1 Limonius californicus
TGAGTTTCTACAGAAGTTTTGTAGACGTTGTTTCTTATTTTACTTTCAACAAGAAGTCTAACGGAGTCAAGTCCGACCTACGTGGATGCCAAGGATGAATTGTAACTTTTGCAATTAATCTGTTATTGAAAGTTTCATCTTTGTCTTTCTTACAATTCTATGGAAGTGGGCAGGTGCTTCGTTATTTTGAAACCACATACGCTGTCTAACATAAAGACGAATATTTTCTAAAAGTTGAGACTAATCATTTAAAAAATGTATAGATGCATTTACCTATTTAAACTACCCTCAAAGAAGTGGGGACCAACAATATAGTTGTCACCGATACCACATCACACATTTACAGTAAACATTCTTAGAAAGTGTGCTTGCCGAATTCAGTCTTATGAATAGAAACGATAGTTGTGTTTATTTACACACCCATTGGTATTAAACGTCGGTTCGTCAGAAAATTTAGTAGTAGTAACTTCGTTTCTTAAAAATTGGCAGAAATTCACTCGACGTGGGTAATCATTTCCAGCAAGGTGTTGCACTAATATGACCTAGTAAGGATAAAACCGGTTTGCTTTTACAGTGTTAAAAACTGAACTTTGGTTAAAGCCTACAGTTCTTGCAACTTGGCTCATATGCTGATTACCAGTTACTTGTTCGATGACTGCCGATTCAGCTTCTACAGCTGTGAAGTGTTCACCTTTGGCTGGGAAAACTGTCCATATTGCCGCAAACGTCTAAGGGCATTATGTGATAGAAGGGGTTTATATGGGTATCTTTGTGCATATCGTCGTCCACAGCCCCCCTGCATTCTCCAAAAATCAACATCATATCCATTTCATCGCTATTTGAACACACTGAAACTAACTGTTATTACCAGAAATATGGGGTCTATATCATAACCCCCAATGTTCATAACCCCCAATGATCACAACCCCCAAATTTTCATATTTACTTCTTCTACCTGATCATAACCCCCAATCTCTAGTTTGATCACAACGCCCAACATGATCATAACTCCCAAAGTACACTTTGATCGTAACCCCCAATATGATCATAACCCCCAAAGGTATTCGTGATCATAACGCCCAACGTGATCACAACCCCCAAATGGTTTCGTAGTTTTACTGTTCAAAGCGAGCAGTAACTACGAAACCATTTGGGGGTTGTGATCACGTTGGGCGTTATGATCACGAATACCTTTGGGGGTTATGATCATATTGGGGGTTACGATCAAAGTGTACTTTGGGAGTTATGATCATGTTGGGCGTTGTGATCAAACTAGAGATTGGGGGTTATGATCAGGTAGAAGAAGTAAATATGAAAATTTGGGGGTTGTGATCATTGGGGGTTATGAACATTGGGAGTTATGATCAGGTCCCGAAATATGTATACAAATCAAGAACTTTCTAAAGAATTTTGTTAGGTTTTGACAAATCAGTAGTTGACATTTGCCTGTCCGAAGGACTCACATAAAAAAAATATTTTTTATAACTAGAAAGAAAAGTTAAACTATGCATGTCATGCACATGTGATATGTGCAGCCTACCTATTTGTTACAAAATAAATTGATTAAATTCTATAAAACGCTTGTCGTTGCTAAAACGAGTGCATGAAGAATGTGTTGCCTATACACAATTTTTAATGGAATCATTATTTTTGTCGATGATTGTTTATTACGTTATAGTGATGTCAGAAACATATATCGTGCTAACCACTTTGCGAGCTTACCTTTTCTTCTCCTTTACCCTGGGTCCGCCTACCCTTGGTTCCGAAGACGTTTTAGCCTATTAGACTTGTTGTGTTGTGTTGAGCTTGGTAGTTACCCACACTCAGTCAGTGATATTGATTCTCTGTACCATAGCGCACGTGTTGAAGTCTTTCGGTTTATGTGTAAATGTCCGAATATGTGTTGTATTTTGCCAGCCAGAGCATAACAGTTGCATAAAATATGCATTGCAGTTCCTGGTTCCTCACTGTAAAGTTTACATGCGAGTCTCCATCAAACTTTCTAATCCTCCTGAGGTGATTTCTGACAGTCGCATGTCCTGTTAGGAGGCCCGTACTGATTCTCAGTTTTGTTCTGTTTAACATAAGCAGTTTGGTGGCTCTGTTTGTCCAAGGTTCCTTAATGTATTCTGATAAACTGTCAAATAAAATATAGATACGCCTATCTACATAGACTCTTCTGCTATTTTTTCATGCGCATTGACGAATGGTGTATATTTCTGTTTGGAAAACGGAGATTAACCTGCCAAGTGGAAAGCTGAGACTTTGCCTTGGTTTTATACCATATGTTCCTGCTGTAGTACCTGTCTTGGGTTTTAAGCCGCCCGTGTACCAAATTAGGCTCCCAGGAGGAAAATCTTGTGTGTGTGTTCTCCACTCTGTTCAATCCTGTACTGTACTGTAACTCTGCATTCTGTATAGTCCCAATCTAGCCCATGTTAGTTTGTAAACCTCTGCCTAAGGGATGACGCATGGATGGGGCAAAAAAGTAGCTGCTTTATTAAATGTTTGTCGTTTTTAGACCGACTGCATGAACAACTTGTTGCCTATACACAACTACTAACAGAATCATTACTTTTGTGGTTGATTGTTCATTATACCATAGTGATGTCAGAAGCAGATATCGCACTAACCACTCTGAAAACTTAATACTAGTATAATACTAGCGCAAGTTTTACTTTATTCAAGTAATTTTGGGTCTAGGAAATTTTACCGAAAACAGTAGACCGAAAGAAAGTTGACCGAAGACAGTAGACCGAAAGGAAATTTGACCGAACGGAAAGTTGACCGAAAGGAAATATGACCGAAGAACATTTAACCGAATGGAAAGTTGATCGAAAATATAAGTTTTTGACTGTTTAATGCATAAAAACTGGAAGATTATTTTGTACATCGAACTCATTGCCGGATATGACTTAATCGTAAACATATTACCCGGCAGAACTTAATTGATTGCAAACTAATGAATGGCTAGTAATTAAGATGCAAGTTTAACGTAAAGAAATATTTTTACTTTACAAAGAAAATAATTACAAACAACCCCAGGTGGGGTTTTGTTTTATTAAACTTGTGTAGTTTAAAGCTGGTTTTATTTCCTAATTTTAATGAATTATCAAAGTATCCCAGCTACAACATATTAAAATTAGTATTAATATTTCATCGATGAACCTAAAAAACAAGCCAATTAGAACAAATTAATTAAAATATGATAATTATTTATTACAAAAATTATTAAAAACAATTAAAAATACATTTTTTATCGAATATTGCAATAATTTAATTCAATAGCTTAGATTGTGCGCTATGCCGCGCAAGAATTCACACACGTTCTCTGGGTTGTAAGTTTCTACCAAACGAGCTATCCTCTCTGCACAGTCACGGTGTTTTTTTCGAGTAGGTGGGCCTTCCATTCCAGCGACATATTGCTCGATCTGAAGCTCATGTAGGCTCTGTTCCCTCTGAATGGCTTCTACAAACTTCCAAATATTTGGGTGATCAGCAGCAACTTGCTGCTCGAATCGTCGATGCCATCCTTCGATTAGAGTTATTTGTTTTTGGTAAATTTTTTACCGCCCCGTCAAAACAATTCCATAGATCGTGAGGAAATCTTGGTAAACGGCGCTCTCGGCGCCTTTGGGGGCGGCCTATCCAGGTATCCTCAAAATAATCAATAATTGGCTGGACTTCTGGCGGTAAGACGTCTTCCTCCACCAATGCTTCAAAAGCGTCCACAATGTCCGCCATTGGGACAAATGCTATTGCGGGTAATAATCGTAATTTCAAAGCAAAATCTGCGTCCGTTTCATATCTCCCCTTAAAACCTTCCGTTTGGATTTTCCTAAAAACGCACTGTAAGAAATGAAAGAAGCACCCGCGATGTCTCGATTGTGGGAACTCCTGTGCTAATGCACTTATCATCCCAGTCTCAAAGTCAGTAAGTAACTCCCGGCAGAAATTCTTTTAGCTGCTGTAACAATCGAAGGTAGGTTTCTTGGGATTTATCCGGTAATAATGCATAAACCAAAGGAATCGCAACATATTTCTTTAATCCATGTAGTGTGAATAGTTGGTAGAACAGATGCGGCACAGTTTTAAACGTACCGTCAGCGTACCAGTGGTCAGCTTGAGCGAGCACTTGAAGATTTCGCCGTGTACAAAAAATCAGTATCCGATCGTCATTTGGTCCTGAATCATACATCAAAAATTCTTCCCCATTTTTTATTGTTCTGTATTGTTCTGGAAAAACTCCCTTCGCTTGACAGGCAAAGCTGGGGCAGCTTTATGCCGGGTCCGCACATTCCGAATTGTTCTCTTCATGCTGCTCACAGTGCTCACTGCTGGAAGAATAGCTGCTGTAGCCTGGCTAACTCCAAAAGATGCAGTCGATACAATATTGTGTGGTGCATCTTGAGTATTTTTAGCCATGTTACATATATTGTTCATTAATTTGGTTTTTTCAACATGCGTTGCGTCGGCGACATGGTTATGCGTGCCACTTTGTTTAAGAATGTCGTCACCTTGCATAATAACACGAGCACCGCACTTTATTTTTCGGTAATCTTCACATTTCCAATAAATGTTTTCATTTTCCTTGTCTTTGCAGAATAGATAACCGCCCACCAACAATTTACCCTGTCCCTTTACACTAGTTACAAACTCGAGGGCCATTTCACGACTTCGATTCTCACTCTTGCACAAATGTAAGCAAAATGAAATGTATTATCGCCCCATTCCTTATATATACCCCTAATTGTCATAAGCACAAATACCAATAAAATTTAAATACTTATGAAATTGTTTCCTTACGTTAAACTTGCATCTTAATTACTATTCATTAGTTTGCAATCAATTAAGTTCTGTAGGGTAATATGTTTACGATTAAGTCATATCCGGCAATGAGTTCGATGTCCAAAATAATCTTCCAGCTTGTATGCATTAAACAGTCAAAAAATTATATTTTCGATCAACTTTCCATTCGGTTAAATGTTCTTCGGTCAAATTTCCTTTCGGCCAACTTTCCGTTCGGTCAAATTTCCTTTCGGTCTACTGTCTTCGGTCAACTTTCTTTCGGTCTACTGTTTTCGGTCAAATTTCCGGTAGCGATCCGAATGATTGGATATGCGGATAATTTGGTTAATTAATGGTAGAAAAACAGGTTAATCAGTTAACTATACAGTGCCAATAGCTCTTTTTGACAGGTACCATATAATTTATAACGCAGTTCATTATAAACTTATTTGTAGAGCAGATTGGGTTTTGTTTGTGTTTTTAACAGCTTTCTGGTCTCATTGCTGGGCACCGGTCTTTTTTCTGCCACGTGCTTCTTCTCAGCGCTAAAGTAGAAACATAGAAGATCTAAAGTTTAACGTTGAATTTAAACGACAGCACAGACCAGGGAAGGGTATGGCATCAAAATCCTACGGTTAGGGAACTGTATGAGGCAGGTTGCATACAGTCGAACTCAAGCCACAAAAGATTTGCTTGTATTCAGTTTGTGAACCCTTTTCTAATTTTGATGAATGTGGTTTTCCGCCTTTCCGAAGATGGGTAAGATCTTATAAAAATTCATAAAATGACAATTAATAATAGAAATTTAGTGATCTTTAATTCTTATTATAACGTAAAGACTATTTTTATGATAGTTTTAGTTTGAATGTTTCAATAATAGTAGCTAATGGTATTATTTATACAGTTCTTGATATAAAACTCGACATCTGTTAATGGATTCATATCTCACTTCGTTGAAATACATATCAGTTAATAAGTATGTCAAATAGTTTCACTTGGTATATACTCAGTGACAAGGAAATTGCAATATCAAGAAGGGTTAGGAATTTTTTGACCAAACTTGGCAGAAACGTTTAACTACTAAAAGCTAGCAACTGCTTAAAATTTTAAAGAATAAGAACAAAATATAAACATAATTTTTATTAATAATGGGTTAGCCCTCCCTATTGCTTACACACTCCCCCACTCTTCTGGCATCGATTCTAGCAGATGGTTAATTTCCTCCTGAGATATTGTGTCCCAAGCAACTTGTAAATCGTGCTATAGAGCTTGCAGTGCAATGGCAAGAGATTGACATTATCCTCTGCAAATCGGTCCATAGAACGTCTTGCAATATGGGGACAGGCATTATCCTGCTGGAAAAGTGGGTCTTCCAACTGCTGAAGAAATGGAAGAATATGGGGTTCTACCACCTCATCCACATATCGCTGGGTGTTCATATTGCCTCGGATGAATAACAAATGGGACCTACTCCCATAAGTTATAACTTATAGCACTCCATACCACAATCCCCACAGTTTGGTGCACATGCCTCGCAACAGATTCAACATTGCGGCGTTCCCCACGTGCTCATCTGACCCTCATACGGCCATCATGCATCCCCAAACAGAATCGGCATCACTCAACATCATCCTATGCCACTCTAGGTTCCAGTGCAGTCGCAACCTACACCACTCCGAACGTTGCTGTCGGTGTTGAGCCGTTAGCGGTAACACAAGATGTGACCGATAGGATTGCAAGCCGAAAGCTCTGATTCTGCGGTAAACCGTTCGAAGGGTTACAGGACGGCCTTCGTTAGCTAACCATTAATCAGCAATTGATCTGGTACTGGAGAATCGGTCTCTTGTTGCCGTAAGTCGAAGATGGCGGTTCCCCCTCTGCGACGTTCCTGACCTTTCCTAGTCCATGCCTGACAGCAGCGCATGATGGTGGATTGGTTCCGGTTCAGGCGATTTGCAATTTGTCTGAACGAAAAACCACCTTCGCGCTAACCAACAATACGACCTCTATCGAATTCGCTTAATTGGCGGTAATTTCCACGTTGTCGCACTCTAGGCATGATCACACCCTCAAAACAAACGTTCAAAAGCGAAAACAATAAAGAACTGAACAAAATCTTGCAAAACATACACCTGATAAAATTATTAGAAAAAACTGAAAGAACTGTCAGATAAGCCATTATCACTTCATCCATATGAATGAAATTTTAATCAATTGCTACCTTTTAGTAGTTAAACGTTTCTGCCAAGTTTCGTCAAAAAATTCCTACCCCTTCTTGGTGTTGCGATTTCCATGTCACTGAGTATACATTTCGACATGTATATAGCGTCTTGTAGGGCCGCAATAAGTACCAAATAATATATAATATAATACAGAACTTATAAGTTTTAATAATATTGTATTTACTTAAAAATTAATGCAGCAAATGCTTTCTGTTATTGATCTAATTTACACAATGATATTTATCTAGAATACGTAACACAATAACACATTAGAAATACCAAGTAAATGACGTTTACATGGTTATTTGCAGTAATTACGACTACCTATTATTCCTAATGCTCCTAATAACTGATTTATTGTGAGTTGATGCAAATAAGAATGCCACCCCAGTATTAGCAAATGATTTATAATCCTGTTGTAATTCAACCCCTTATAAATTATCGACTAGAATGAAGGACCGGCATTTCGTATTCGTCAAAGGAAAATAGCAAATTCTGGTTTATCTTGAATGTTGATACGAATCTGTAATTAATTTTCCATTTGCTTTACTCGTTATTATATTGATATATTTTGAGTTCGCAAAACAAATGCAAATGCATTAGAAATATATAGCAGAATCTCATAGCATGACTACGTCTGTAATAAGGTAGCAAAGAATGAAATTGGAGTATATTTTGTATAATTTAATAAACAGTAGCAAATTTGAGTTTTTTAGATGTAATTAAGACTGCCTGTTAACAAATCACAACAATTAAATTAATTTCCGTTAAAGCAGGTATGTCGCATTTTAGTTATTTTATCTGAAGATAATTTCATGCAAAAGATATCGAACCCTCCTAGGTTTACTCTTAAACGTGTTCATTCCTACAAATACTTAAAATCAATATCATAGGCTAGTTATACTGTATGATTGAGATAACATAAGTCAATAACAACTAGGTGAACCCGCTGGCTACACCGCATGCCTTTGTTGGTTATGTTTGTTTAGTAATTAATGTAACTAATAATTTTAGGCGGTAGCTAGAGGTCAGGGCGTTGGATGTTTACGCTGAAGGTCTGAGTTTAATTCCCAGTACCAGAACATCGGATTTTTACAACCGTTCCCCTTCACAAGGCAATGGCAAACCATTGAGACATTCGGCTTAGTAAATCTTGTGTTTACACTTCCCATGGTTCGAAGCCCACTTTAAGCTGTAGGACCTTCATGTCTGTGGTGCTTTAACATGCGCAACACAGGGTTATGAGAGAAGATCGCTACGTTTCGGAAGAGACACGGCACTCAAAAGAATAAATATTTTCGAGTAGCGAAGTAACTTAGTTCTGTATTGAAACAGTATTAAATCCTAGAACAACCTGCCGGTAGCATTTACATATTATTTATAGCAATTCTATATTCAGTTTCATCATCAGCATCATTGCCATTCTCGGATTAGGTTGTTCACCTGTTCAAGCCCATCTCTTCCTCGGTCTCCCTAGACTTCTACGACCTTGGGGTTTATAATTGTATGCTTGTAGAGGTATACGGTTCCCCCCATTCTCTCTAAATGTTGAATCCACTTTTCTTTGGTTTCTTCTATTTTATCCTTTATGCTATATATATATTTGGCTCCTCTCTTATTGTGTTGTTTGGTATTTTATCCGATCTTGTTACGCCTTTAACCCGTCTAAGGAATTTCATCCCGGCAGCCTGTATTCTGCTGTTCTTCTTAGAGTTTAATACCGATGCTTCACTGCCGTATAACAAAGTGGGTACGGCCATGGTTTTATACAGTTTCAGATCTGTCTCTGTTCTGGCTTCATGTTTTAAACTGTTATTAATAGTACCACATATGTACTGGGAACGATTGATTTTGTTGTCAATATCATTGTCAAAGTCATAGCTGATATAATTAAATATCTAAATAATTAAAGTTACGGACCTGTTCTAGGGTCTGATTATCTATATTGATTTCTGATCGTACTGTGTCGTTGCCGTAGCACGCTATTATTTTTACTGTAGTAGATGCAGGAATCTATGTTGAAGAAGTATACCACCACATTTTAAAAGTTCAGTGTTGATCCCATCAGATCTTGGGTTGTAGAATCTGTGTCACTGTTTTCTTCGTCGTTTTCTTCTGTTTGTTTCCCTTCTTGATTATTCCATAGATTTGTATAATGTTCAATCCATCTCTCTTCTGTGATTATGTTTATATGCAAATGTTTGTCGTCCATGTATGTCATGTTCGATGGTGCTTATTAATTTGTCCCATGACTCTTGGTAGGCTTGTCTTGCTAGTTGTTTTGCGTAGTTTCGTTTTATTATATTGTTATGTACTTTTCAAATTTGCCGCTTTATATGAATTAATTCCGTAATTTGATTGCCGCTCCATAGGAATTATAACGTTATTTTAATTGCAGTTTTATTTTGAACGCAGTTTTGATTATGTTGCGTCTTTCTAAGTTTGAGTTATGTTGACAGTTCCCTTTTTGTAGGCTGAAAATTGGTGAATGTTGTTTTTTCTCGCGCGTGACCTTAATCACTTCCGAGAACTCACGTGTCCGTTATTCTAGAACTTTTCATAACGTTTCGAAATATGGTACAGGAATTTATTTTTTAAAAAGAAACTGTCGGAGAATCAAATTGGATGTATACGCAATGGTACTATGAGAGATGTCATGGTTAAATTAACTTATGGGCAAGGTGAAAACACAACAGTTAATATGGTTCAGTTACGTGAACAGGATGGAGGAAACTAAATAACCAAAGACGTTAAAATTAAATTGGCCTTCATCTGAAAAACGAACATGAAGATATCCAAGACGCACTTGGAGGAACGATATTAATAAAGCCATGAGACAACGAAACTTCCAGTAAGACGCCTGTTACGAGAGAACGACAAGGGGACTGAGGGCGGATAAACGGCGACAGCTCTAACTCTCTACCTATATAGTATAAATATACGTCTGTGTTCTTGATGATCAATTCGTATCTGGAAAATCTTAATGTCAGAAACCTTCTCTGGAATTCCAGTAGTTAGGATTCAATGTTTAACTTACGTTCTGTAGGCTTCCACATCTTCGCTGAGGAGAAGCACGTGTGGTAAAGAACAGACCGGTGCCCAGAAGTTGGATGTGAAAGGTTGTTTACAAGTGTTTTATTGGACCTAGGTTTGGGATTGCGTTGGCATGTCCATTCTGTCGATTGTATTGGTCATCATCCACGATTAGTAGTTTTGCTGTATGGATGAAAACCAGACCAGGTCGCATCTGACAGGCTTGGCGAAAATCAGTCATAATATATTCCCATTGAACAAAAGGTAGAATAAGGTTGCGTTCAATCTCCTCTTCTATTTAATTTGTATTCCGAGGCCATTTTTAACCGCGCTTTGAAACATAACAACGACGGTATTAAAATAGATGGACAAGTGATAAACAACTACCGTAATAACTCCCCATAGTTCAGAAGCTTTATAGTAGTTCATGGAATATATATCAGCCGAAGTAGATAACCTCTGAATAAGAAGCAATACTGATAAAGCGAAAATAATGGTTATCAGCAGAACAACGACTGTACAAGCAAATATCTCGGTAGCTGGTTGACGGACGATCTAACCTTGTTATGTTCTGTTAAAATTTGCTGCTCTGTAGGAATTAATTTCTTAATTTAATTGCCGCTCCATAGGAATTAATAACGTTATTTGAATTGCCGTTTGTATGTTAACAGTTTTGGTTATGTAGCGTCTTTCTAAGTTTGAGTTATGTTGACAGTTTCCTTTTTGTAGGCTCAAAATTGCCGAATGTTGTTTTTTCTCGCGCGTGACCTTAAGCACTTCCGAGAACTCACGTGTCCCTTATTCTAGAACTTTTCACAATGTTCCGAAATATGGTGCAATTTCTTTTGGAAGAAGTGCAGATTCCTTTTGCGTTTTTGCAGCTGTCAGCCTTTCACCTTTAATGGCTCAGGACCTTCCCAAATTCAAGTTCCCAAGTTCAAAGTACTCAGCTGTAATCTAGAATTATAAAATCACTTTTGCCTGTCATTTTCGTTGTACTGTCGTTTCCACTAATTTGATTATATGCGTTTTGAAATATTATATCTTTTATTATTGCATTTTGTATTTGTGTGCATGAATTTTGCAAGCTTAAATATATAGGAGGAGGCACAATAAAGGTGAGTTCCATTCCCGTAAGCTTTCGCTTCTCGACCTTCCACGAGGACCTACAATCAGCTGGATTTGGAAGGTGGCGCCCACAAATTTTGACTCGCCCTGTACACGACTAAAGATTTTCTTCCATAAGCGATTTTCACGAACTCCCCCCTACTCCTCTGAGCTAAACTGTAGGCCGTTTTCCATCTATTTGGTTACGGGTCGTCGGAAAAGCTCGATTGACCCGTAACAATATGTATACTGCTTCTGGTATATTATTTTGTAGGTATTGAATATACGCATCTCGTTTGCATTTTAGGGCTTTGTCTATATCTTCATTCCATATTCTAAGACCTCTTGAGCTTCTTATGTTCTTCTTTTCCCCGATTGCTTCTTCTGCAACTTTTTCAATGCATGTTTTTATATTGTTCCATTCTACGTCTATGTTGTTATGTGTGGGTATTTGCATGAGATATTCTTGGAGTCTTTTATGGTTTAGGTATCTAATAAAGGCTATCCTAATCACTTAATAAGAACAACACAATCGCTATGCAAACAAACAAACATCACAATAAATACAGGCAATAACAAAACTGATTAAATTGAAGTTAAACAAGGTGTCAGACAAGGGTGTAGTGTGTAGTCTATCGCCCACTCTTTTCAACGTCTATATGACCTAATAAAAAAGTGGAAACCATATGCAGATTCAGGGATAAAGTTAAATAGGAACGTAAATTTAAATTTATTGCTATTCGCAGACGACCTAGCAATTATATAAAGAAGTGCAGACAGCTTACAACCATCCATTCATTCTCTCAATAATCTATGTACAGAATACAAGCTTCGAATCTCTCGAGTGAAAACAAAAGTTATGGCTTTTTGTGGAAATGATCATATCCGATGGAAGATAGTGCTAAACAATGCAACTCTGGAACAGGTATCTAATTTTAACTAGTTAGGGTGCGATGTGATCTACAGCAATAGCGTTGATGTAGAGAAAAACGTACAAAAGTACCAAGCTATATGTGGAACGGTAAGCAGAACGTTGAAAAACAAAAACCGAAAGGACCTAGCGATTAAGTTTTATAAAACAATGGCAGTCCCGATACTCACATATGGGAGTGAATCACGGATCACAACCAAAAAAAGATACAAACAAACTCTAAACAGCGGAGATGAGATTTCTCAGAAGAATAAAGGGTTGGACCCGGCAAGATAGACTCCGCAATGAAGCTATACGAGAGGGATTACAAATTTGTAACATTAATGACAAAATTGAAGAATCAAAACAAAACTGGAGACAACACCTGCATAGAATGGACAACAGGAGAATACCGAAAACTATAACAGAGTATACCATCCTCGTGGCAGAAGAGATAGAGGACATCCGAAGAAGTCTTAATTGTTTGTGAAGTTCGGAACAGGTTTAATAGCCTAAACCCTGGAGGAAGAAGAAGAAGAAGATAATGAAAGAGCGATTCTAGTTTGGATTATAGTGATTAACTTTAAGAATTACTTTTCATCAAATTAAATTAGTTGTAGTCAAAAAATGTTTTAATAAGTAACTAAATACATTTTTAATTCTTTTGATTTCCTCGAAAAGTAACTGTGTTAAGGTTTGTGAATATCCCTTTTATATTTTAAAATACATTTAAGGTATAGACATAGTCTTTCCTATATTTTGAGGGTACGTGATCGACATATTTTGCATTTTAACTACCTAGTAGCTTGCATCTCATTTTCATACATACACGGAGGTTGCAACATAACCTTATTTCTAAACGTCAAATGTATTGGCAACTATAACTTTGTTAATTGTTTCTTGCCTTACTTCGTTGAAATTCATATTTAAATTGTAATAATAATAATAATAGACTCAATTTCAACAGGTCGAAATTGAGTCTATTACTGTTATTAAAATAAAACCATACCATACCGGTGTCATTTTTCCCATACCCCTCATCTTTCCTGATTTTAATTACACATTGTTTTGATCGGAGTTATCTGATTTTGACGTACATTGAAGTGATTAATATATAAATTACTTATGGCATTCAATAAGTGCTTTGCGCTACACAGATATATTGTTCTTGGTTTGTAATGTTCTCATGTATTGTGAGTGGGGCGATGTTACGTCTCTGCTTTGTTAATCAATATAAAATCTTGAAGTCGTTTCGGTCTTTTTGACAGTGAATTAGTTATTATTTCTGTCGGCGGTAGTTGATAAAATACGACATTTTTTACTCGCCATCTAGTTGCATTAACATAATTCTTAAATATAATGAAAATAGTAACTAATTATTACCACATATTCTTTACCATGACGTCTCTATATGAATTACTGCTGATCAGCAGAAAAATTTCCTATGCGAAGCGAAAACTATTCTGTTTCTACGGAAAGCTCATTAATATGTAATCCCTCATAAATTTAAATGTCGAGTTTAAATCGTTTTGGAGGGACGCCATTGGTGATGTAAATAATTGGAAACGTATTATAATATATCTTTCAATTAACAACGACTTTTAGAAGTACGTACTGCTTTAACATAAGAAAAGTGTCGAAGTAGCGATGATGGTGTATTATTATCATGTCTTCAGATCTCGCCATTGACGAGGTGTTGAAGCCATCTGTCGCGAGTGAAACTTTTCGATTTTCAAGTAAACTTTCGGCTATAGCTGCATGTTCTAACATTATTATGCATACAACATACAAGAGCGGCAACAGAATAACGCAGTATGCGGTAAAATACGATCTACAAGTCCTATACAGAATGCAAATTCTGAAGCGGGCAAAACATACTAGCCGAGTGACAGCAGGAGATAGGAGTCGTCATATTTCACAGCATTTTCATCTGTTGGTATCACGAGCTGAGTTTCCCATTTGTTATCGAGTCTTTCTACTTGACATTTGGCTTCTGTACATACATAACGATTGGATTGCTTGTTAAGTTACGTAACAAGCGCAATTTATAAATTTTAAAATTCACAGTTGTTTTTGAACTTGTCTGATGGTGGTAACAGTTGACATGTGTTACGCAACAGTTGCTTTCGAAGGTTTTAATTTTTGTGGTAACTGTTGGGGGATGAAATTAGTAATTTAAATAAAGATTTTATGCTGTGGAAGATAATTTGATTCGCTATCGGTGTGTAACATTGCACATTTATAATTTGTACCCTCAACTAAAATTAGATTACATGAACTGACCCTATACATGTCTTATTCTTATATTTTTTCCTAGTATATTCTGTTTTTCATCATAGATATTTATATTGTATTATAGTCCTAAACAACATTCGAGGTATGTTTCCTAAGTTAGCTATTGTTAGGTACGTGATTTGTGAAACAAAATTCAATATCTTGTAATTCTCTGTCTTGAGGAAAAGAGCAAACGCTGAATATACCATACGTACGAGCTTCAAGCACTACTACTGCAGCAAATAAAAATCCAGTGGTGCAACCACCCATACATCATGTGCCAATCCAACCTTGGCAATACCGAAACGTACTCTGGTATTTGTGCTATTCGGATTTGATGTCCCCGTGATTTTACATTAGCGCTGAGGATGTGGTATATGCCCCATAGTGGAATGTAAAGATTATTTACAAATTTGAATACATAGCGGTTTTTTGGGGCGTAGCTTTTTGTGGATTGCGGGGTGCTAGCCTAACGATTTAAGATCAATCAAAATCAATCTGGAGAACTTACGAAAAACAGGGCACAGACAGAAAAAGGAATAGGAATACTACAAGATATATAGAGCTATCAGAAAAAGAAATACGAAAGGCAGCGAAAACATTAAAAAGCATACCTCTGGACCAGAGACAGAGCTTGTAGGAAAAGGAACAAACAAACAATTTAAACTAAAATAATAAATGGCGAACCACCACTAACTGAATGGAAGGAAGCGCAAATAACATCAATACATAATAAGGGAAAGAAAAACAAATTAATGTAAGAACTATAGAGGAATATTAGTAACAAGTACACTAAGCAAAATATGTGGATGAATATTGAGGACCTAAAGAAAAGAACAATTCAGAGGTCAACAAAGTGGATTTAGAGAAAGGAGAGTATGTACAGACAGTACATTTACTCCATCTCTAATTATACAAATAAAATATTGACAATGGAGGAGAATTACACCTAATATACGTTGGTCTCACAAAAGTGTTCGATACCACACCGTAGACTTTGGAAGACGTTGACGTTGCCCTTGTGCTGGACTCTTTTCACTGGGAAAACGTACGATCCACACTAGGCTGAAGAGGCGTTTAATTCAAGACTTGTAACGGGTCAAAATGGTGAACAGTGATTATTTGGTGTTAATTACCAATTACAGGAGGGTTCAACATTTTGGAGATAAATATGGTGTCAAGAAAGATCTGTCCGCAGCCGTGAACCGGAAATATTCTAGAACATGCGGCCCCTCCAACCAAGAGTGGGGTAGCGCGCATGACCAAAGCATAAAATGGCCAGTATGAAATCCCCAGCGCGGAGAATTAAGTCTCTGCGCTCTGCTTTTGAATACCGGTCACCTGGTGACTTGTATTCAAGACTGAGTATTCCTCAACATTCTTCTAAGATTATTCTTAGAAGATCCTTTTGTTGAATGTCCGATCCTGAAAGTAACCGTAGTAGTAAAAAGCCGTTAAATATTTCCGTATACTTACTTGAAAGTGTAGTTAATATTTTTCAGTGTTTCCGCCGTTGTTGTGTTAACAAAGTTAATTTTGACTTTCAAGTTACAGAACCAGAAACTGAGACACCCAGTGGAGCTCAGGAGTTCATCAGTTGACTGCAGTTGCTGTAATTTGTCAGTCAGTACCGCCGTTCCGAAGCCGTTGGGTTTCAAACACATTTTGAGAGCGAAGTTGTTAAGTATAAATAATTAACCTGCTTTGCTCGTTCATTTGAGTGCCCCATAGTCCGTTTTCCCTGTCACAGACATTTTTATTGTTGGTGTGTTCGTGTTTGAATCGATTACCGTCGCTATAAGTTTCTGTATGGAATTGTTAAGGCTTGGTGAGTTGGTGTCCGAATCAACGACGTAACCAAGTATTAGCCATTCCTGCTGTTTGCTAGTTCAACACCATGTACAAAGTTTGTCGTAATACGTGGAGGAATTTCACGAGACGTCAAATTCTTGTAGATCCCGCTTACACATTTGAATTGATTTTGGAGTAATTTCGAAACAGTTCAAGGTTGTAACCTCCTACAGATTCCGTCGTGGAGGAATTTCGTGCGGATCTGTAGTGTTAAATTGATCCCAATCTCGTTGCCTTGAACTGGAGAAATTTCAGTAGGGTTAATTAGATTGCAGTTTCCGTGTACCCAGTATATTCACTGTAGAATTGGATTTTACGTGTTTATATTCTGGCCCCGTCAAGTAAAATTCAGAATCCTGTCCTGGTCAATTTTACCCAGCAAAGCTAGGTTGAATTCTATATAAAGCAACAACACTTTTAGAATCGCGTAGTTTGGTTGCATAAAAATTCCAGGAAACCTGATTAAATTAAGAGATCCTGTTTGAATATTTGATATCGTAAAATCTGAAGTTAAAGACATACAGATTGTTGATTCTGTGGCTGTCAACTGTCGACGAAACACAGGTGTGCCTACGCAAAGGAATTTGTCATTGTTGTACCCATATTTCAATGTGTTTACGGAAGGCAATTTTCCCAAATTGCACGGGTAATAATAACCTGGAAAGTTTACCGATCACTGTCACTGAATACCGAATTCCGTTTATCTGATCGCAAGCAAGTTTTATTCTTTGCGAAAGCAAATCATAACTAATTCGTTTATTTATGTTAACAATTAGGTTCGACCGTCCGGCGGACATTTTGTATTCCGTAAAGCAGTCACACCTACCACACCGGAACGAGTCGGCCCGCTGTACTTCGAGAGCTACATCCAGCCGACAAAACCAGTGGCGTATCCAGGATAAATTTTATTTTGCAATAACTAAAATTAGAAATACATTTATTTTCCTTTATAATATGTACATACATTTAATTTGCAATTAATAAATTATTTTTCCAAGCACTCGTACTTGAATCCTGGTTAACTCAAAAGCTCACCCAGGGTATACATTTTTGAGTGTTCTCTCCCCCTATAAGCAACCGGGGCGAAACGTTACAGACTTACTAACCCTGATGATTATTAAGTGCTGAGTCCCATGATTTTCTTGAATTTTATTATAATTGGTAATTGCATTATAATTTACTTTAACGAAAAAATAGCTTCATTTATTATACGGACATTCAATTAATTTAACTAAACCATGTATGACAAAATGTCAATTTGATTACAAATAAATAAAAAAAGAAAAGTGCTTCGAAAGTACATTGCTAGGAATTATTAAACGTATAGCATTTAAAAATATAATTATAAACAAGCGCCAAGTTATTATAGTATCAAACAGATTACAAACATGGCGCCTGCAAACTTGTTCAAGTTTTCTGTGCAGATTAAACTATAGCTACATATATTATTATCGATTTGCTCTATCTTCTCCATTTTTTGTTAGAAATACATTTGGGGGTGTTAAACACGAATACTGTTTCACGTTTTCTTAGTAATGCGCTTCGGCTATTAGAGGTTTGTTATTGATCTAATTATTGCTGCTTTCAACATGATAGGAAAAGTTTTCTTTGAAAGGATACCTCAATTTTTCTCAGAAGAGGTACCGTTTAAGTTTCAGTAACTAATAGGAATCTATTAAGTTAATTAATATCTTTTCTGCTTGCAGGAAGCACTATTTAATTGATGGATGAAATAGTTGTAAGAGCATTTTCCGTTAGTTTAGATAATATTGCTTCAGACAGTAAAACTAACGTTTTTTGCATTCTCTCCTCATAATGAGAAATATTTAATTAAAATTTCTCACAATTGTTTGTTTTCAGTAAAGTAAAACTTTTTAATTAGTACAATTGTAGAAAAAGCGTACTACACGACCAACGTTATTCAAATATCATAAACACAAATCCATTTTCAACAAATGAAAATTATTATAGGAGAGGTTCCTTAATGATTACGTTGTAACTGGAGTAGTGGAAATGGACTGGAAATTGGAAGCTTTAATGACAAACTGGTGCTTCGTTAGTGCTCTCAGTTACACTGAATCTGCTACAATTTCAAATTAAGCACTAAAATATAATTTGACTTTTACACTAAAAAGTTACTAGGTCAGCGAAGCTCCCTGGGGTCAAACATGTTAAAAATTTAATCTCTGAAAATTTCGAATTTGCGGCGCATGCGGAGTTTCAATAACAGCTGAAAACTGTTACGAACTGGATTTAAAAATATTTAGTGAATCATTCAAAAATTTGCTTCATAAATAATCAGTATAAATAGTGATAATAATAATATATTGTTCTTATTCGGAGAAGATGCAGAAGATATGATTTAGGGTAAACTTCAGCAATTCTTTCTCTTAAATTGAAAGTAATATTCAATAACTTGGTCGTTCAAAGAAGCTCCTCTGATTCGGCGCAATTACAATGGTGTGAAAAAATTCTGCATCACACAAGAATATAATTATTTCTTTAAGTTTGGCATAGTTTCCAAAAATTATTTTTAAATATTTGATTTTAATTACTATGGCAACAACTTATCTCTGAATTAGAGACTTAGAACTCCAAAGAAAATAATTAAAGTAAGTTCTTTTCTAAAATCGATAATCAGTTATTCGCTCATTTTCTAATAGCACCATTAAAATGCATTTAACATGAAACTTAAAAGCCTAATTAAGAGAAATATTTATTATGTTATGGGTATATATGTATCTGCAGGTACTATGGATTATTCAGTCGCATTTTGCATCTCCTTAGCAGTGGCAAAATGCCATCCAAAAATAAACCGTTCAAATTATCGGATAAAAAACGATATGAAATAATGTTTCATCATAAAAGAGGCGCTCCCAGTCGTGAAATAGCTATGGTCTGCTGAAGGTGTTGGTAGAGTGCATGTTGTATCTGGCATGATGAAGAAAACATCAGTGAGAGACGACAGTGTATTGCGGAGGACGAGGCTGGCAAACAGAACTCTTAATTCAACAGATTTAACCAAAATATGGTCCACCGCTACTGGTGTAAGTGTATGCACTTCTACTGTAAGATGGAGACTTTTTAAATCTGGACTTAGGGGTTGCAAAGCCCGGAGGAAACCCCTCCTGTTAGAAAAACAAAGGCTTCGCCTTTTGAAATGGGCAGAGGATCATCGCCATTGGGCCCCAGAACAATGGCAGAAAGTATTATTTAGTGATGAATTTAGCTTTAACATTAACAATCATGCTGGAAACACGTATGGTAGAAGATTTCTTGAAGAAGAATTTTCACGACAATGTGTTCTGTCAACAATTAAACACTCAACCACTGTCATGATGTGGGTGAAGGTATTGATAGACTGGTTGTTGTATCTGGCATGATGAATGCAACCAAATACATCGATGTCCTACAGCAGAAGATGCTGCCTAGCGGAAAAGTGATTTCCTGGCAAAACTTTTATCTTTCAAGATGATAATGCTCTTTACCACAGAGCAAACGTCGCTCAATCTTGGATGTCAACCAATACAGTTAAAAAATAGACTGACCAGCACAATCCCCGGACCTAAATCCTATAGAAAACTGATGGCAGACGATTTCCGAGATTATTTCAAGAAAGAAGCCTACAAAAAAGTGGAATTAATCGAATTCCTAATTGATGCCTGGTATCGTTGCAATACGTAGGAAAAGTTACAAAGAACTGGTGAATTCTATTCCAAGAAGGTGTGAATTCGTTATTAAAAACAAAGGATGGCCTATTAAGTACTAAAATAGTTTCAAATAGTATGTATTGTAATAAACTACAGACTATAGACTACATTATTATACATAATGAACAATTTTTCCGTTTTTGAATAAATTTTACATATCGAATTGTTTCCGTTTTTTTATGGATCAGCATTTCGATTATTATTATTATGTACTAGTATTCTGTTTAAGTACTTGCATTATATTTGCAATGATGAAATGCAGCAACGGATGCAGAACTTTTTCACACCACTGTACTTTGATCAAACCGATTGTAGGAAAAAATCCATTGAAAAAACATCCACGAAAGAAAAATCCAGGAATAAAAACCCATAGAAAAAAATTCTTAGGAAAAAAAAATCGGAATCGGAAGGAACTTAAAAGGCGAAAATTTTTGCTTAAACAACTGGTAAATATTTGATTTTCATTAGATAGAACAGAAATAACTTAGCTAAGAATTTAAAGTAATTAGTACAAATAATTATTAAATGGAATGTGTTTCTACTCCTGGAAAGACTAAAAATCCTTAAGAAAAGGGATATGTGAACTTGTGAGGGGTGTATTTCGTTAGTTACCTATCTTCCTTGCTACCGTGCACAACATTTTTGTAGTATTTTGTTCGGAAATATGGAAATAATTACTTCCAATAAAGGCAAGCGGAAAATATGTTTGAATATTACATGTATGTTAAACATATTGATTGTAAAACTTATATACGATGGAGATGTGCAAAAACTTCATCCCTCAAATGTGGAGATATCTTGAAAACTGCACTAGATGTCACTAATCCTGTTGTGACAAAGACCATAATCATCCTGCGGATTCTGAAAATGTCAAAGTGGTGAAGTGTATGGAGCCCATGAAGGCGGTAGCTACAAACAGTGCAGCAGCTTCTGCTGAAATTTTTCCCGAAAGGGTTTCCACCTTGGACAATGAAACCAAAGCCCGTATGCCATTAGGAGATTCCGCCAAAACAACGTTGAGGAACCAGAAGTTTAAGAATAAACCAAAGATTCCAGATGCACTTACGGATCTTCAGCTAAAAGGTATATACACTGAAGTAAAACTTGTTTCAGACAAATTTCAAATATAATAATGGTATATATATTTAGGACGATGGTGTACAACCGGTAATCCAGGTTTTCTCGGTTCTTTCTTCATGATAACGGACCTAATTCTAATTATTACGTAATGTTCTTTTAAAAATTGCTGCTTTATATGAATTAATTTCGTAATTTGATTGATCCATAGGAATTAAAAACGTTATTTTAGTTGCCAATTTTATGACGGTTACAGTTTTGTTAGTATTTCCTTTTCAGAGATTAATTTATGACCAAACCAGTCTCGAGGTTTTTTTTCTTCGTAAGCTAGAATTGCCGATCAAACATAAGTTCCGGAAATTTCTTTGTTAAACAGTGCTAGAATTCAAGAAATGCTTTTTGGCTTCCCTCGAAGGCCGCACGTGGTTACTTTTGTTTTAGAACGAAGTAGGCCGGGGTGGTGTTTTTGGAGGCTCGGGGAAAAAAGTTAATAGGCACTAGACTCTTGGGTCGGAACGACGTTTTTTCTGATAACGGGTCTTTTCGCGGGTGCTCTGCTATATGGAGCCTATCGTATCGTAGTGTTGCTTTAGGCAAAAACAAAACCTCGACGAAGTCGGATTTGAATATATATATTTAACAGTGTTAGCCCTAATATAGAGCAATTAAGTGTAATTGTTCTTTCGATCTATTCGGATACAAGCAAATTGGAAATTGTGCTTCGTTGTTTCACTAAGGTTGATCCCGTGGAAATTGTGCTTCAGTGGTTCACTAGTTTGATCCAATTTTTTTGCCTAAAGCAACACTACGATACGGTAGGCTCGATATAGCAGAGCATCCGCAAAAAATCCCGCTAACAGAAAAAAAAAACGTCGTTCCGGCCCAAGAGTCTAGTGCCTACTAACTTTTTCCCCG
>JABXWE010060075.1:0-21966 GCA_014611495.1 Limonius californicus
AGCGTGGAAAGTTTTAAACCAGCAACTTCTTTATCCTTCCTTATCATTTACAACGGGTTCTAGCACTGCAGGAAGGCGATTATTCTCTATGACTCAGCTTTTGTAATTAATTAGTTATTCCAAATATTTGGAGCAAGGGGCCGGGCTAATTAGCCGAATGTCCAAAACGCCGACTCCAAATTTCGGATATCCAAAACACCGACGAAACCCATAATTCCGACTGCTGTTCGAAGACCATTTCGCCGCCTAAAAGGCCTTAACCCCGACCAGTGTTAACCGACTGCACAGACATTGATAACTTAGGTCGAAGACGAAAACGATCCAACTTTGCCTGTCCATTAATTTTACTGTTTCTTAATTTATACTTTATCAAAACTGACTAAAACCCCGAAACGAGATCATGGCCAAAACGTCGACCATGTCTAAAACGCCGAACTTTTGTAACGGGTACTTAGCTGTCCGCAACCAAAACGGCAATATACGTAACTGTGTATATTTTAATCAAATTGAAGTTGTGTGGTAGAATAGAAGATAAACATTAATACGTTTTTAGTATCAAATATCTTGAGTGACGCACTACTTTTAAGATATAGAAAATATCAAATAAACTCCGCCCTATTTAAATTAAATAGATGTGCCATTAATAACAGGTAAATCGTTGAGAGCTTTTCCATCTTAAACAGTAGTTTTCTTAAACCAGATAGCGAACTTATGAGGGTTGGAAATTCCCGAGATTGAATCTTGTTCCTCATTTGTTCCATTATACCAATGGAAATGTAAACACGCCTTTAAAGTTCAGTAACAGTTCACGTTAAAAAGGAACAAAGAAGAATTCATTCCATTTACACAACAAAAAATATCTGCCTAGACAAAATCAGAACAGGGCGGAAACGGTTTATCATCATTACTTTCAAATAAATCATTCTTAGCATTAGAAATTAAAGCACAACCAAAATAATTTTCCCTAGCTAAAGCTAAATTTAATAATTTAGAAGAGTTGAAAAACATTCCGTTGTCTGGAAAACATTCACGTCGAGAATTACAGACTGCGATCCTTTGTGAAGTCAGTGGGAAAACAAAACCCGTTTTGCCGAAAACTCCCGAACAGCATAAAGACGAAAAACAATAGATTGCGTTATTCTGCCATAGTAGAATAAATGCTCTCACGCGTATAAACGAAAATACGCGTGAATCGTGTAGACCTAACCGTTGTCAGAATTTAAACTGTACTAATACCACACTTAATTAAAAATAGTTCTTAGTCTTTTACGCGTAAATTAGCAATAATTGCAAATCTGTGCTAGTTTGATATTTACATTAAAAGTTATATAAATGCGTAAGTCATCGCATGCCACTTTACACATTGCAAGTGGAAGTTAGGTAGCTATCTGATTAAATAATCAATATTACTTATACTTTTTTATACTTTTTACATATAGGTGTTGCTTTTCACATAATGTCTATATACACTAAAGTATATTATTATTCGAGTTTCATAAATGGGCCTATTGTAGCACGCGTGGCTTTGAAACAAATGCTACAATGCCCGTTATTAAACGAGTATAATATGCTATTTTATCTACTTTGAGTTACTGATTATGTAGAAATTCAAAATTGCTGAAATCTAGGGATTTTAGGGCGTAACGTTGGCGAATTGTCAAGTGACATTTGACAGTCGCCATCTAACGGGCGAAGGATCAATTTCGTTGTTCTGACGTTTGAATTAGTTTAAATTTGAAAAATTTAAATAATTTGAAAAATTGTTTGATTAATTCGTTAAAAGTTAAGTTTAAGTTATATTTGATTATAGTAAATTTAATAAATACAGTTCAGAGTTTGTGGTTATGTATTCGACATCTGACGTTTGTCGTTTTATGACCAAATGAAAGCAAATGTCACCAATCTTAAAAACCAAATAGTTATGTATACCGAAAACAGTTTAATAATAGAGGCTATTATTACCAAAAACAGTTTAATAATAGCCTCTATTATTAAACTGTTTTCGGTATCATAATGGACCTATTATTAGTTCAAAGTAGATAAATGTATTTATATCACTAAATCTCTATGCTTACTATCTTGTTTTAGACGAGGTTGTCAAAATTAATATTTTTACTTAATATATTCTAAATTTACTCAGATATTTCCTTCATAGTTCATAGCTCGTTACATGTTTGTCTTCTAGAATGAAACTCCACTAGTTCAATATTCATGTAATGTGCAGAATGGTTCATACAGAATAGATAACAGTTTTTCCACTGCAATTGGAGTGCATGTATCCGTTTCTCTCTTATCTTGAGAAATAACATAGTTACACAAAACGTTACAAATTGCTAATTCGTTCATTTATATACTGTCGCAAAGTATTGCATTTAAATGTATTTTCTGCTAAATTTTGCGCAAAATAAATCAAATTCTATGGTAGCATAACAACTGTCAGCGAACTTGACTTGCAGTTCACTGGAAATGTGATAAACGCCAATTCGTTCATTTCTTTACTGTTGGGAATTATTGTATTGAAATGTATTTTCTGCTATATATTGTAACTGAATACAACGAATACCACCGCAGAATAACAACAGTCAACAAATTCTACATGGTGTGTACTAGAAACGAGATAAAACTTGCTAATTCGTTCATTTTTATACTATTGAAAATTATTGCTTCTAAATGTGATTTCTGCAGGATTCTTTTATTACTTTAATAGCGGATTTAAGCTAGAAACATTTACTGAAATCGATAATAGTAGACACAAACTGTTTTGTAAATGCAAATGGCGCATTTAATTTAAAAGTGCCTGGAACAGTTTTATAGGCGCAACTGTTCTCCCGGTATATGGTAGCTTCTTGATCTACTTTCGTTTTGTTTTTCGATTTTATGTTAACACCATACTAATTACAACTGAAAGACCAAATTGACAACATATTCTTTAAATATTTTAGGAATACCTTCAAAATAAATCATTTTTTAATGGAGTTGGTACTGCAGTTTTGCTTACAAGTCAGTTCTTAAAAAATTGAACGTTACACAATATTTTTAAATTTTAAAATCGATTAGATATTTGGACAATTAAAGGGAACAATACCGACAAAAGAAAAATTAGTAAAGTATTCGAATTAAGGGAGCATGCCAAAGTGTTGCAAACTTTAAACATAGTAAAAGGCTTAATCTCAATTCACGAATATAACTGTCTTACGTTTACTTTAATTTTTTAAGGAGAAAGCTGTGTTCTATAGCTGCTGCCTCCATAATATTGAGGGTTGACAACACATATTGCAATATTATACGTATAAAGTAGCGTACTCAGAGTAAAGCAGTTACCAGTATTAATGCTGTTAATTCAATGCGTGTTGTACTTGATGAAATACTTACGAAGGTAGACGGTTATTGTATTCCTTCTGTAAAAATAGCAGATTGAAATGCAGTTTCCAAATTTCTAATCATGTTTAGGTTCCTATTTCGTGAATGCATTAGTGCGAGTACATTTAAGGTCTGTATAACACTATACAGAATTTTGTAAACAATTATTTTCTAAATGTTGTAGAAAGTTATTAAAAATTCTATGTCGCGTCATACAGGTCTAAGATACAATTATAGATATGGATCATTTCTAACAACTGCTAGTAAATCTTTGTATGTATTTGTATCTCAAACTATGTATAGTTTCTTATTTTTGTATATAATATGCAATTTTAGTCTTTTTTTATCACTTCCCATTACGTTAACTACTTAAGCAACCATGACAAACGGCTAAACAACAGCCTTTTGGGTATAATTTATTTATATCCTCAATAAAAATTATTGGTTATCATCAATAAGTTTTGTATCTGTTCTGTTAAAATAAACTTATCTCAGTCAACAAGATAATTCCTATTCTCAGAGGATCAATTCAGGGACGTACTTCTAGTAAGGCTAAAGATTTATATTTCAAGGTCAAGTACAGACGGATAATTTTAGCCACCTGATTGTATCACCGAAGATATTCCTTGTTACTAAGCAGCTCGCAATCTGTAATAATATGCTTGATGATTTCACCAGCTGCATAGCATTAACTGCAAATGTCTCTTTCATTCTGGTGCACAATAGGCTTTCTGTTGCTACGAGTTCTGACCACTTCATCTTCAATAGAGAACAGAAGCCTTTCTGTTTTTAGGATGTAGTACTTGCAAACTTAGGCCTGAAGATTTTCCAAGTAGTGCTTTATTTTTCCTAGTGGTGTTAATTTAACTATTAGTTTTCTCAGTACACGGAAGCTTCATGTTTGCTATTGTTGCCTTACTGTTTATTGGTAAGCTCTTAGTAATACTAAGAGTGGCACAGATATCATACCCCAATACAATTGCAGAAGTGTTTAACTGTATCAATAATCTTCAGCTGCTACTATAACGCAGTGGACAGCTTAAGATCATCCATATAATCTCTGAGATACCCTGGGAATATCTTCCTTTTTATGTTATTGCAAACTCTATGATTATTTTTTTTCATGCACATCGTCCCTATTCTCACATAGTTTTTCTACTCAAACAAGAAATTTGTTTATCTATAAATACTCCAGTTAAATTACTTAACTTATATCAGTCTAACTTCTTTTTATTCTTCTTCTAAAGGTGGGCGTTGACCGCAGCACTCAGACGAAAGGCCCATTGAGCATCCCCCATTTTAGAAACGGTCCCAGATCATTCCCCCATTCAACTCGAAAACGAGCCACGTATTTATGAATACGTTCCATACAAGCTTAGGTACCAGAATACTGGCTCCTAAGTAACTGTGTCTAAGGTTCATGAGTCCTAGACATTGGATAAGAATATGTTTGGAAGATTCTTCCTCTCCTTCACGAAACTTAAATTTGGGATCTTCGACTAACCCTAAAGTATGTAGGTGTTTACTAAAATGATCGGGACCAGTCATTAGGCCCACGACAATTCTTATAGTCTTTCTATTAAGTTGAAGTAGTTGTTTCGTGCGGCTAGGTGGAGGCCCCTGGATAAGGAGGTTGGCCTGTCGCATCTTTAGTTGGGACATCCAGTTTGAGACAAACTGATGGTAGCATGATACTAAGACTAGTAGTCTTAGTATCATGTGATGGTAGGTCCAGCTGTAGATTGCGCTCTTGACGCTTGATATGGGCAATCCTACGGCCGGCTAAGGGCCAAGAACAGCCTGAAGAGAGCCTTTCCTACCCAGGGAGTCAACTTCCTCATTGCTTTCAATATTGTTGTGTCCAAGAACCTATAATAGCTTCAACTAATTTAATAAGCCAAGTCTGTTTAGGGCAATTGTGTACCAACTTCGAGTTGGTTGTGACAGAATCAAGGGCTTTCAGAGCCGCTTGACTGTCAGAGTATATATAAATGCGTTTATCTGTGTACCTTCTGTTGATGTTCTCTTGCACACAACTGGAGATCTCTGATTAGAAAACATTGGTGGATTTACCTGGAGGAAAGAAATATTGCACCCTCAGGCTTTCACCATAAATCCCTGTGCCCGAGCCTTCTTCCGCCTTCAAGCCGTCTATAAACCAAACGAGATCGGCAGACTTAAGGAGCTCATGGGGGGTCAGACCTCTTTATAGTTACTTTAAATTATATTGTTACATCTTGGAATCTACATACATACATAGGATGTGTAAATATTCTTCTTCTTCTTCTTCTTTCGTTAGGTCTTCGGGCCGTTTCTTTGTGGTTTTCTTCAATGTGTGTTAGCCGATGTTGATACCGAATTATCTAACCATTGTTTTGCTGGTCGTCCAGGCTGTATTTGTCTTCGAGGTGTTCAATTTCTTACAATTGCTACAAGTCTGTCGTCGTACATTCTTTTTGCGTGTGTATTCCAGAATTTACTTCTTTGTCTTCTACGTTTAACTATATCGTCCGCTTCGCATATTGTTCTTATTTGAGCGTTAAGCACATCGTCTGGTAGTAATTTGTCCGCTAATTATCCCAATATCTTAATTTCAGTTGTTCTGGTAAGTCTCTCTGTTGTCGTTGTATCGGCTCTAGCTTGCATAGCTTCTGTTGTGATTGGTCTTACACAAGTTTTGTAGATTCCGACCTTCCTCTTCACGCTCATGCGAAATAGTAGCTCCTTTGTTGGTTTGGCCTCCTACGGCAGATATTTGAAACGTAGTACTTGTTCAATCGATTTATCTTGCGCTACTAGTTTGCAGCATAACGGCTTCTTTAAAGTTGTGAGGACATCTAGTTTTCGCTAACGACATTTTAATATTATATTTTTTGCTGTCACGTAGAAGGTGTACAGCATGCGTTGTCATCTAAATTTTAATTTCGTTATTTTCCAGTCTATATCCTCTGCCTGCAGTCCGTCGCTACAAAAATTGAACAAAATTGGGCTTTAGGAATATCCCTGTCTAATGCCCATGTGTATTTGGATTTCTTATGCTTGTGTCCCGTTGACTTTTATTTTTATTGTTTTTTTGGTGTTCATGTTACATAAAAGTTGACTATTTATTATGGAGCACCTTTCACGACTAATTTACGAATGATGTCTTCTAAGTGTACAAGATGGAAAACTGTCTATAAAACATGTAAATACTGGTTCAAGTGTGTTGTTGAGTTGGACAAAAAGATTCTTAGAATAGGGTGTAGCTATACAAATTTATTACCACAGGATAGAAACGATTTCACAAATATTCCAGCGCGTTCACATGGAATACTTAAAGTTAACGTTACAAAAGGTTCGTGAATCATGTATTCAGCATAATATGAACGAATTAGTTTTAATCCGCAATGGGTTAAGTGATGGATCATCTTGGAGAATGATTATTTGCATGTTGAGATATTTATTTAAAGACCTTAGTATTAACGAAATATTTTTCACACAAAAATTGCTATTCGAACCGTTTGAAAAACCAAATTTTTAAAGAATTTCCCAATACCACTGTAGGAGGTCATGAAAGTATTGAGAAAACATTGAGGAAAATTAAAAAACTGCTCAAATGGAAAGGTATGAAGCGCGATATCACTGAGTATGTTAGTAAATGTCAAAACTGCCAGGTAAATAAAACTAATGTTGGAAAAATAAACATGCCCTTAGCAATAACAACAACGTCTACTGAACGTTCCACGTTTTTTAAGAAATTTTGAAAATGATAATAAGGACGATTGGGATGAAAAACTACCACATTATGTTTGCAACCATAATTTCTCGCCACATACAACCACCGAAATTAATTATTCTTACGATGACTTGATATTAGATATGCAACATAGATTTCAATATATTTGGCAAGACGCAAGGGAAATAATTATTGTAGCTAAAGGAAAATCAAAAACTTATTACGATCAAACTGCAAAATCCACGTGAGTTTCGAGTAAAGGACAAAGTTCTACTATATAACGAAGAAGTTCGAGGCAGGCGTAGTAAAAAATACGAACAACAATGGATCGATTTTTATATTATTCTAGAAAAAATTTCACCAGTTAATTATAACATTCAAAAAGGAAAAAGCAAATATACAGTGCACTCAAATAGATTGAAATATTTCTAAGAATAATATGAATGTAATTTTCTTAATTAGTTCTGTATGTTTAGGTAGATAGTATAATGTGTATTGGTATAGGAAATCTAAAATAAATATTTGCAAGCGAATGAAAAAGATATAAATGGAAAAAAATAATATAGAATAATATAAAATATTAATATGCTTAGGTAAGATGTATATAATTCTGTATGTATCAAATTTAATGTTGGTGAATACTGTATATTCCTCCTTTAAAATTATTGTTGAAATTTAAATAATGTGAACTGTTTATTTACCAGAAATTCTCACGCGTAAACTACTCTTTTCATTCATAGTTAACCCAACATTAAGGGAGGAGGTGTTGTGTCCTACTAATTTAGACATGTGCATCAGCTTAATATTTATGTTGAATAATGGTGATCTACAGATGCGCCATTTTGTATCCTACCGGCCGCTTCAAGCAGGATGCCGATGCCCCATACATTACACTGGCCAATAATTGAAATATTTTTTCTGACACTTGTCTTTAACTAATGCTAGCAAGCTGATTTCAAATATCAAACCCATTTTTCCCTATCACGTCAAGCTTTCCCTCTATGGCATTCCCTTTCTGCCCATTTGCAAATTCGTGAAAGTCGGTAACAAAATGTTAATGCTTAAATTGTTCAAATAGTTGAAATACAATCAAAATACATGTAGGTCATTATAAAAATACTCAGCCCTAATAACACTTAAGTTCTTTAAACAAAGCAATTCAAATATATTAAGGTAATGCCCATTAAGTTAACGTGTTAGGATTTAATGGGATTTTCCTTAGAAAGTTTTAATGACTTTAGGTCTGTTTAAAAGTAAACAGGAATTATACTAAATTGTTAGTTGAATGTTAGTCGGCAGTGAAGAAAAGACATCATGTCTACTACTCGAAAATGTGTCAATAGTGCAGATTCCTTCTGCTACATTTGTGGCAGCTTCACTGTTCTCAGTCAAAGGACAAATAACAGTGATTTTTAAGAAGGTGCACTTGGCTTACTTTGACGTACAACTAGGAGATCAAAACAAGTCGTGGGCTCCACATAAACTGTGTAAGCCATATGTACAAAATTTACGACAGTGGAGCAAGGGAAACGCCAAAAATTAGCTTTTGGAATTCCAATGACTTGGCGTGAAGCGAAAAACCAGGTAGATGATTGCTGTGTTTGTTGTCTTGATGTTGATTTTGAGAGTGAAGATTTAATTTCTAATTCTGGACCGCAACGTTTTACTCAAGTGGAATTGAACGACTTAGTAAGAGATTTGGGTCTATCAAAGGCATCATCGGAACTGCTAGCTTCAAGATTAAATGAAAAAAACCTACTCGAGCAAGGTACGAAGATAACTTTCGCTATCGTAGCAGGGAAAGTGATCTTGTTACTACTTTAAACACGAGTGTGGGTTTGTTTACTGTAACAATGTATCAGGTTTGCTAAATGCAATGGGTGTTGTACATCACCCAAATGAGTGGCGTTTATTTATCGACTGTTCAAGCAGAAGTCTAAAGTGTGTCTTACTACACAATGGGAATGTATATGGTTCAATTCCCATTAGCTATTCAGTCCACCTAAAGGAAACATATGAAGACATTGAAAAGTTTCTGAAGTTATTAAAATATACAGATCATAACTGGATCATCTGTGTAGATCTTCTAATGGTAAACCTTTTACTTGGTTTTCAAAAAGGGTACACAAAGTTTCCGTGATTTCTGTGTCTCTGGGATAGTCGCGCTAGAGACAAGCACTAGAGTCAGAAACATTGGCCTCTTAGAATGTCTTTAGATGTTGGAGAAAAGAATGTTATAAGTCAACCTTTAGTCGACAGAGAAAAAATCATTTTTCCACATCAAATTAGGTCTTATGAAGCAGTATGTTGAAGTTCTAGATGTACAAGGCGACTGTTTCCAATACATATGTAGAAAATCTCCTCGATTAAGTTATGAAAAAATTAAAGCCGGTGTATTTGAAAGACGGCAAATTAGAACTTTAATGAGAGACCCACATTTCATCAACTCGATGAAGGAAATCGAGAAAGAGGCCTGGACTTCATTCACGTTGGTTGTGAACAATTTTCTTGGAAACAAAAAAGTGTACAATTACAAAGATTTAGTGGAAACAATGCTTGAAAGTTTCCACCGCCTGGGTTGCAATATGAGCATAATAGTTAATTTCCTATATAGTCATCATTTCCCGAGAGTTTAGGAGCTGTAAGCGATGAACAAGGCGAAAGATTTCATTAAGATTTAAAAACTGTGGAAGATCGGTACCAAGGAAGATGGGATCCTTCACATGAAGGCCGACTACTGTTGGAGTGTTCAGAGGGACTGCCAAAATAGAAGACACAGCAGAAAGTGCTACAAGCGAAAATTTATTCCGTGAAACCCATGTGTAACATTGTTATTTTTTATAAATACTTTTGTAATTTTTAATAAATATTGTGTAAATAATTAATTTATGTATATATTTATTTGCTGCATTTAAATAAATAAATAAATTATTGTAGTTTTGTACTTCATTTATAACGTATCACAACTTAGCCGCTTTTGGTGATTCTTGAAACAGCAGGGTATGCTATTGAGCTAAATTTTGACGTGATACGCAAATACCAATTTGATTTTCAGATTCAGCACAAATTAGTAAAAGACAAGCCTCAAATAGAAGTCAGCAAAAATTGTGTTGGCCAGATTATTTATGGTCGCCTAGGTTTTTATGAGTTTTAAGAGTGTCCATGTGGTCACTAATCCCTACCGACATGTAAATCACGGTAGTTTTGGATTTTGAAAGGGCACATGTGGCACTTGTCCTCCGACCGTTGTTTATGAAACATCGTTTTTACTTGGTAAATAAAGTTATTTTAAAGACATGTAGCGTTTTACATAAGTAAGACGATAAACACCAGGACACCGAAAGTGGCGTCCGTAACAAAACTACAACCCCAAGTACCGCCAGGAAAAATAGGTTCACAAGACTAGCACATAATAGAGGTACAGTTCCAGTTTTAAAAAATATGCTAATCTCTCTGATAATAACAGATAAGAGCACAAAGCTACGATTTGAACTTCCAACCACCTAGCACAATTCTTCAGTGCACAGATCATTCAATTAAATAAGCTGAACACCTTACTCAGATCGATATTTTTCTCGCAAATATTTCACTTCACATTGTCTACTGCACGTTTTCCTCTTGCGTTGTCAAATTACAAGGATTTAAGGGAAGCTTGCAGACACTTTGTATAAAGATTAAAACTACGATGTCGCGAAACGTGTATAATTCCTTCATCCATGTAACGATTATAAAATAATTAAGATACCACTGTAAAATCAAAGCGCGTTGAGACACTGGTAACGAATTGCATGATGTTTGATTCAGACTTTGACTATAGATTTTGCAATTGTGTTTATTGTTCTTAATTTTGTAATCTTTCTATGCAACAATACAACAGTAATGGTTATATTATCAATTGTATTATTAAGAAATTCTACGGCAGATATCAATAGATACTACAGATATTATGTTCAATATACTTGTGTTATAAACAAGTAATAGATATTTAACAGCACACGTATATAGATACTAATTTAATGGTTTCATAATAAACTAAATACAGGAAAAAGCTACTTGTTTTGTTCAAATACAATCTGAACAATCCTTTTGTAAACCGCGATGGGAAACTGATAACTGAGAATCATTTGGAATCGACAGATATATAAACATCGATGTCCCTTAAGTTCATCAGTTAACTACAACTATCACAATGATTCGTTTGGTTGTATTTTCCGTTTTGGTTGCACTTGCCTATGGTAAGCTTGACTTGATATTAAAGTAGAATTTCGTCCTGTTACCCTAATAATCCGGATAAATTTCAACAGGCAGAGCTCCTTACGTTCGTTCTATAACACCTACATTGGATGGAAGAATTGTTGGAGGTAAGGACACCACAATCGAAGAACACCCCTACCAAGTTTCCTTCCAAGTCGCTGGAGGTCATTATTGCGGTGGTTCTCTCATCAAACCCAATGTTGTCGTTACTGCAGCTCATTGCACCGAGGGTTTAGCGTAAGTTTTCCCAGGTACAAATTGAGCCTCCTTAATGGCATTGTAATATTTAGCTCCTGGATACCACAATTGACAGTTCGTGCTGGAAGTACTCGTCACAATACTGGTGGACAAGTCATAAACGTCGCAAGCATCCACGACCATCCTAAATACAGTGCCGATAATTCTTACGATTACGACTGCTCTGTCTTAGTTTTGAAAGCATCGTTCAGTCTTAATGCTGCCGTACAGTTGATTCCTTTGCAATCTGTAAATAATGAAGTGTCTACTGGAACGTACGGCAGAGTTACCGGTTGGGGTGCTTTATCATCCGGAGGTTCAGGACCCGTAATTCTTCAAGCTGTTGACGTACCAAAACTTGAACAAAATACGTGCCAAAGCAATTACCCACGAGAAAGCATAAGCGATAGAATGCATTGCTTTGGTTACAAAGAAGGTGGTAAAGACGCTTGCCAGGTACGTCACGTATTTGTCTTAATTGTAAGGTATGGTTAATTAACAATATGTTTCATAACAGGGAGATTCTGGCGGTCCTTTGGCTGTTGCTGGAAAATTGGTCGGTATCGTATCTTGGGGATACGGTTGCGCATTCGAGAACCTCCCTGGAGTGTACGCTAAAGTAGCAAACAAGGAAATTGCAGATCACATTAATGGCGTCTCTGCAAAATTTGCCTAGGCGTTACAATGTATTTATAAAAGACAAGTAATAAAGATATTATATTGTTTATACAGTTCTATAATTTTCCTGTGTATAAAGTAACTCTGTATTTCTACTTTATGATTCAACGATTTGATACTGCAAGCCCCGCGGTCGTGATATGATTATCTAGAATAAATACTAACACTGTCGTAATAGACATGGAAAAATCCTAGAACTCAAATCTGTTTCAACACTATGTAAGTAATAGTGTATCCAAATGTATAAAAAATTTTATTGTCCGAAAACTGAACAATAAAATTGTGGAGTGTTTCAACGAACGGATGACGTATAACCATATCATAATTATGAAGAAGATAACCGAACAATGCGTGATGAATTTGAGTACTTACTATTTAAGACAGAAGGTACTTTAGATAACTTGTTGTATCTACCTTACTATGTTGCAATATATTTACTTTATTAAGTAAAAACAATATTATTATTATTATCAACAGAATTACTACTTGTTGTTGCTTATACTTAATAACGCGTGTCCTATTAAGTATTCGGTGTGGTTCTATTTTTCAGTTAACAAGCGACCACCTGCAGATTGTTAAGACCCTTATCCAAAAATTAATCGAATACAACTGACATCTTTTTCTAATCTTCTTCGATTACGAAAATTCATTCGATACAATAAACTAGCAACGAATGATGCCAAATCTTAAAGAATGTCGCGTCGATTATAAATACATAAATATCATCAGACACGTGTATCATAGAACAAAAGCATATGTCAGACTGCATGATAGCACCCAAGATTGTAGAATCGAATGGGGAGTGTGCCAGGGCGGCGTCTTAAAGCCAAAGTCTTCTACAACCCTTCTTGATTTTATGTTCAAGCAGATTGATGCTGATAATAGGGGCATAAACATAGACGGCGATCAATTAAATCATCTTCAGTTCGTCGACGACGTCTTAATCACTGCTGATCATATCGGGGAAGCTCAGGAAATACTACAGAGGCTAAAATAATGCAGTATTCAGATTGGTTGGGCTCAAACTCAACACCACCAAGTGATCCAAGATCTTGACAAATGGGTCGAACATAGAACAAATTAGCTCTTATAAACATCTAGCTAGGCCACAAAATTTCCATAGGAAGAGATATCCAAACTCGTGCAATTTCTAGGCGAATAGGTTTGGCTTGGGCTGCCTTCGGCAAGTTGCGCAACATCTTTAAATCAGATACTCTATTATGCCTGAAGAGGAAAGTATTTGAGCAATGCGGGCTACCTGCGCTTATTTATGAAGCCGAAGCGCTTACCCTCACCAAGAAAACAATAAATAAAGTGCGCATTGCACAAAGAGGAATGGAGCGGTCAATTTTGGGTATTTCTCTTAGAGGCAGGATTCCCAATTCCAGAGTAAGGAAAATAACCGGAGTAACAGATGCTGCCCAACGTATCGCAACTCTGACGTGGAATTGGGCTGGTCATGAGGCACGATTCTCCTTTGTCGGCTGGACAAAAAAAATCCTCGAGTGGAGACCCCGAAGTGGCAGCTATTGTAGCAGAGGTCGTCCATCAACTAGATGAACTAACGGCATCAAACGAATTCAAATAAACTGGATAGAGACAGCAGAAGAATGGCAAAGCTAGAGAAATTGCGTGAGGCCACGTCCAGCAGCGGTCGTAAATAACCACTTGATGATGGAATGATATCTAACTTCACCCGACCACATCTGAGATCATGCTTTGTTTGGTAACTTATTTAGCAAAATATTATAAACGCACATTTTTGAGTTATGTAACCGATGTTAGACATCAGATGGTCTTTTTTGTGACACAATCACCAAAAATATCTTCAAACAGAATTTTTTCCTAAAAATAATATTGCTGGACCATTATTAATGACATTTAGTATACGCAAATACAATGCAGATGCGTTTATTTTCTATACCTATTTCACACGGAAAAAACAATAACGTTTAATATTTTATATTTTTTACTCGTCTCTGTATGTAATTATTCTCTATTTTTTTTGCCTGTTTCGGCTCTTAACCCTGACGATTAAAAAATCAGTAATAGAATTAACCTAAACAATAGGATATTTAAAAGACTTAATACATTATAATTGTATAAAGTATACAATATGTGGTGTGGTGGTAGCTCAGTTGCTAGAGCGCTCGCTTTCTGAGTAAAACGTCGATTGTGGCTTGAATTCGAAACCTAAGCAGAACTATGCAGATTTATAAAAAATCTGGTCTGCAACCCACCATATACAATTTTCCAATCCGACTTGCAATCGTGGGATTTTAATGCTAAAAACCTTCTCAGGAATTTCTGCCGTTCGGATTAGACTTTAAATTGCAAGTCCTGTAAGTGTTTCTACATTAGCGCTGAGGAAGAACATGTGGCAGAGAAGAGGCCGATGCCCAGCAGTGGGACGAAGACTGTCAATGATGATACAATATGTTGGGACTTCAACAGCCATTTTATTTTTATTATTTACTTACATCACCATATAGGTGGGATAACGCACAAACATTGCTGGACCTAATAATATAATTTCAGCATTCAGTGGAAATCAAATTTCAAAATATTAGTAGTTCTATTAGTTAATCTTAAATAACAAAATTTTATAGTCAATTTATAAGGATAGTTATTTAATTATTCACAAGTATTTTATTTCAGAAACTGTATCTATTAACTTGCCAAGCCTTGCAAAAACCGAAGGTTTATCGCAATTTGATTTTCAGTTTTAAAGTGAAATGTCAAGCTTCCACCTTTGTGTCATTATCAAATTGTAATGAGTGCTGGACAGTTTTAATTTCAGTTTCAAATACGTGTCATATAGAACTAATTAAATTAGGTAGGTGAGCCGTTCTAGGCTTTCGGCCTATTCAAGTCTGTATCTTCTTTAATCTTGTAGGGTCGATGTCGTCCTTGTGGGTTAGTGCTGGACAGTTGGTTGGTGAGTGTTGGTTCCTAATTTCTTCGTTCCTAATTTGGTAGATTCGGTGTTCACTGCTTCTGGGTCTCGTGTTGCGGATTATCTAAAATCTAATAAATTGATTTCGTGTAGTGTCTACTGGTACCGCATTGTTGGTGGGTTGTTTTCCACTAGAAAGAAAACAATGAGGTTATCTGGAAGGTCTGGGTATAGTGCGGAAAGGAGAGCTGTCAGAAGGTACTTGAGTTTTCTGCGGTGTTTCCTGGAGATGCGGCAAACAAGAACAAAGTTTCGGTTTGAGGGTTTGCGGAAGGTTTGAAGTGCTTTTACGACGATTGGATGCCTTGGAGGAGGGTGCATGAGATGTACTTCTGTTGAAGTTCCAAAAGACAGTCGCTGATTGGAGTGGTTTGGGTGTCGATGTGTACTTAGATACTGGGATATTTTCGGTGAAGGCTGAATATGAGACGGAATATTTGCCTCTCGCATGCCACGATAGGATTGAGGATGTGTTGGACCGGCGGATCCGATATTTATAGGTTTCTGTGAGACCTTGGATGACTGGTGAAGAAGTATCCGTTCGTGCTGGGTTACGGGTTGTTGGTAACGCCTATGCTTGTTGTATGCGGTGGTGCGTGTTCTTCTACTGTGATTGTATGACGTTTTAGCGTTCTTTTTCAAAAGTTACCCAGTATCACAAGGCGCTCTTCTCATTTGATATTCTACTGGTATTTTTCTATTTCTATAGCTTCGCTTATGAAGCGTTGGCTCTAGCGTTTTGCCTATGCGATAACTCTTGTTTCTTAAAATTTTATCTTGCGGCCTGCGGTTGCAATGTATTCGGTCAGAGCTGTCTCTATAATTCGACGGTGTCAGCAATTGCCAATGTGTTCTTGTTTTCATAGTTCTACTGTGCGACCGGTTCGTCCATTGTAGCATTTTCCACACGAACAGGAAATTTTATCTACTCTTTGGCACTGCATCTGAGGTGTTGGGTCATTAGGTGGGCTTTGCACATAAGAAAAAAATGCTTTGGATATGTAACTTCTCTTCTCTTTGGTTTCTGGTAGTTCTCTTGCCTTGTTATTACTCTTTGAATTTCTTGGAGTTTGTAACAATTTCTTGAGAAAGAGAACAACGGCGAGAATTCTTCTCTTGGTAGACTCTCTGTATTGAATGTGCGGGTAGAACGTTTAGCCGGGGCGTTTAGCACCGCTGCCTTTTGTAGAGGGTGATGGCTTGAGCTGACGTTGAGGTATTTACCCGTGACTATTAATTTCCTGTACACACCGTGTCCCATCAACTTTCTCTTTACCGACACACGCCGTTCTCTTCAGCTTCTACAGTAAACTAAAAGTTGGAGAGGATCTGGTTCAGATGGACTAGCAAGTTGTCAAGGGATGAGACCATATGACAAAGGTGCCGTCCAGAAAGCGTAGCCACAAACTGGATTTCAATGTGGCTGCCTCCAGTGCTTCCAGTGCGGAACGGCTTCCGCATTGCTTCAGGGGGTGTGGCGTCCCTTACACACTAACCATTCATGCAACATGCACCCTAAACTTAACCAAGTGAAATGCGGTCGCCCCAGTCGGAATTCGAAACCTCTACTGATCAAACCGAATTTCTCTGTAACCTGGAGTAGTAGCGCGTATCTCTACTACTCCACCGAGGTCCCTCTTGTAATCTCCTTGATTCTATAATAACGTGACGCTTGTTTACAGTTTTATATTTAAATCCTACATACGTTTAATAATTCCTAGAAATGTACTTTCTGAACACTTTACCGCAGGATCATCTTCATACAATCTTTGATTTAACAATTTTACCGTTAGCAAGCAGTTTTCCCGGCACTTTGATATATGTTTCGTCGAATTAAATGTTCGCTATCAGTCCAAGGTGTCCACATTTTTAAATAAAGTATATATTACAAAGCAGAAGTTCATCGACAAAAGTTTTGCGCTGTTAACTTCTTAAGTTAAAAAAAAGCGTCATTAAGGCAGGCAATAAGACAACGATCTCATCTAATCTCTCAAATGTAACTTATTACTCATGCAAGCTAATTTCGATATACAGGGTGAGTCAGTAGGGCATAATTCTTCCATAACTTCTGACACGTTAAAGCTACGGCTGCGATTCAAGTTTTAGGTGATTTATATGGTGGAAATGCATATTCTAAAATTAGTTTCGATTATATAGGGTGTTCCATTTTAGAAGTACATGACGCATCGCAATTTTTTTAAATAGAAATACCCATTTTTTTCTGTATTTTGAGGCATCTTTAGTGGCCTATACAGTAGTGTAATATTTTTGGAATTCGTTGATGGAAAAATTAAATAAAAAATATTTTTTGAAAAAATAAGCGTTGGCAGACCAGATTTTGAAAGCTCAGTATGAGTCGATCTTTCGAGATTTAATAATGGGCTTTTGCCATGTTTTAACTCTTGCCTTTTGCAGAATTCGATTATCTTTTACAGGGCGTAGTTTAGAAAGCCACAAACTCAAGACAATTTAAAAGAGCCCAAACTCATTTTTTTTTTCAAATGAAACCACCAATAAAAAAGTTCATAGGGGTATGCGTTTTATTTTTTTCTACAACTTTTGTAAAACATCTCATACGCCTAAAATCACCCGTTTTTAAGGTACGGACATTTTTTTTAATTTTGGTGCTAGGCACTACAGTAATCAAGTTACCTGCATGGAAACAGTCGCGGTGGGTCGGAAACGAATTCATGCCAAGCGTTAAAGTGTGTCAAAGTAGCTAATGTCAAAGCTTGGTTGGCACAAAGTTAATTAGTGGTAAGAAGAATGAACTTTCCTGAGGAAATAGAAATGGTATACACCCTGGGTGAAAGTGACAGAAACTGCTTTTTGGGAAGCGACAATGTTTCAAAGAATTAACATAACAATAAACGTAGAAGATAAAAACGATAACACTAACTAAAAGTTCATAAGAGATGTTCAAAATGTCCCCCGTTTTGTTCCATGCACAACTGGATTCTTTCTCTGAATGAATTCCCGACACTTCTTAATGTATGGAGCAGGATACTTCGAAAAACATTCCATATTCTTTGCTTCATATCGTCTCTTGTGGTAGGTGGAATTTGATATACTTACTTGATCTTTGACAAAACCCCATAAATAAAAGTCCAAATTCGTTAGATCAGGTGATCTAGCTGGCCAATTAACTGGACCCCCTCTACCTATCCACCGATTAGGAAAAGTGTTGTTAAGGTAGTGCTGAACTTGACCGCTGTAATGTGGAGGAGCGCCTTCATGTTGAACCCATAGTCTTCGTACAATATCTAAGGGTAAATATCATCCAGATAATTTTCAGGGCGTTTTCCAAAAAATTAAGTTAAGTATTTCCATGCACACGTCCTTCAAAGAAATACGGTCCCAAAACATATCCTCCAACAATGCCACCCCAGACATTGAGAGACCATCTGTGCTGGTGGTCCACAGTTCGGGTAAAATGGGGATTTTCGGTTGCATAATAATGAAAATTATGTCGATTCACAATGCCACTGCGGTGAAACGTGGCTTCATCATAGAACAGCAACTATTCAAAAAACAAAGGCGTCTCCTGTATTCGCTCATTTGCCCACAGGCAAAAGTCTAGTCTTCTTTGAAAATCAATTTCGTTTAATTCCTGCAGAAGTTGCAGATGGTAAGCGTGAAATTTGTGTCGCCGAATAATTCTGCTCACAGACGTCTGAATGATATCTACTTCCTTACTAATTTGTCAAGTTCTTTTATGCGGATCCTCAACCAATTCCAGTAAAACAGTAAACTCATTTTCTTCATGCGTGGCCCTCTTTCGACGATTCTGTTTCTTGTACGAAATGCTACCAGTTTCTTCAAACCTATCCTTCAATCTTTGAAACGATGTCCTTGCGGGTGGTTTCTGTTTGGATATTTTTGGGTGTATATTCTTGCAGCCAAAAGGTAGTGTCTATCACTTTCACCCAGGGCGTAGATCATGTCTTCTCCTCCTTAGACAAGTTCATTCTTCCTACCACTAATTAACTTTGTGGCAACCAAACTTTGACATTAATTACTTTGACACGCTTTGACGTTTGGCATGAATTCGTTTCCGACCCACCGCGATTGTTTCCATGCATGTAACTTGATTATTGTAGTGCGTAGCACCAAAATTTAAAAAAAATGTCCGTACCTCAAAAACGGGTGATTTTAGGCGTATGACATGTTCTGCAAAAGTTGTAGAGAAAAATAAAATACACACCTCTATGAACTTTTTTATTGGTGGTTCCATTTGAAAAAAATGAGTTTTGGCTCTTTTAAAGCGTCTTGAGTTTGTGGCTTTCTAAACTACGCCCTGTATAATTCTGCAAAAGGCAAGAGTTAAAACATGGCCTATTCTGCCCCTATGCAAAAGCCCATTATTAAATCTCGAAAGATCGACTCATACTGAGCTTTCAAAACTTGGTCTGCCAACGCTAATTTTTTCAAAAAATATTTTTTATTTAATTTTTCCACCAACGAATTCCAAAATTATTACACCACTGTATAGGTCACTAAAGATGCTTCAAATTACAGAAAAGAATGGGTATTTCTATTTAAAAAAATTACGATGCGTCATGTACCTCTAAAATGGAACACCCTGTATAATCGAAACTAATTTTGAAACATACACATCCATCATTGAAATCGCCTAAAACTTGAATCGCAGCCGTAGCTTTAACGTGTCTGAAGTTATGGTATTACGCCCTATTGACTCACCCTGTATAGTTTGCTAGATTTAACATAAATAAAAATACTGCAAGAGGTTAATCTTAAATAACGAATTAAAAATACATAATTTAAGCCTCATGCTTGAGTCACAACCCCTAGGTAACCTTAGCCTCATCGTAATATGTAAATTTACCTGAATGCGGCAGGTGCTTTCAGCCGAGTTACAAGTAGCTTGTAAATCCTTGTTCTACAAGTACCTTTTTAAAGTGGATAACGATATAATTTGAAGTAGACTATAAACATAAAAATGGAACATAAGCAACTTTCACATCCTCTTCCTTGTATCCTTGTATTTGATTGTAAATATGATTGTCAAAGTGTTATCTCTATATTTCTATAATATTCACTTATATAACGGAAGCACAGATCTATATCAGAGATTACAAGGAATTATGACAATAATAAGACACACAATTATTTCATGGAATTATGGCAATACCAGACCAGATTACTTTAAAGACAGTCATTCTCATTTGCTATAGCAGCTTTGAACTGAAGCCAAATACACTAATACAATTTAAAATTTAAGGTGTACGAAGTGTGTTAAGATAAATTTTTGCAAAAGACGTTTAATGGAAATTGTAGGGCAATGTGATTATTTAACAGTAACATACACACTAATATAAAAATTTAAAAACGTAACTATCTTTAAAAAAATCTATTGATTTTCATCATAACTACTTGAAATGTACTTTTTCCGCTGATCGTACTAGAATTGACACATTATTGATAAAATTTTGTTGAGCAAAGCCAAACATTCCATTACATCAGCCGTTGCTAGGTCATTTACAATAAAACTGTACAGGAATAATATTCCCGTCCCAACCCGGGAATATTTTTCGGATGTAATTATTTATGATGATTAATTCGCAGTAAACAAATAAATCGTTTATTATTTTCCTTACATACGTTATAACAAATTGATTAGTAATTGTTATATTCACAGTAATAGTACAATTAGTACAATTAGTGTACAATGAGGGAACATTATTTGCTGCGAAATGAGCAAGATTATTTTAACAGTGGGCGACATTGTTAGAACTGGAAAAAACATTGTCAGAACTATGATTAATATTATCATTGAAACTATTAGTAACAAAACAAGAACTGGTAGAAGTATTTTCTTGCACATTTTCTACAGTGAAAATTCTATTTGCTATCTCTACTTAAACACTATAGGCCATGGAATTTCATTGTATGGTAAATTTAAAAAGACACGTTTTCCTAATTTTTTTAATTACTCGTATCGATCGGCCGAAGAATAGTATGTGTATCTTGGACAACAAGCAACATTCCCAGACTTCTGTGTTGTTGGGCTCGGCTTTCGCCTCGCCCAACAATATTTAAAGTTGTCCGAGAATGTTACGCTTTTCGTTTCTCTGATGAGTTCTTCTTCATCCGTGTAATATTCTCTTTCTTGTTGTTGAAATTTTTGTTCCAACTGTGCACTTCGGACCAATTTCTGTTCAGTTCCCTTAGTTATTCTGCTAGTTGCTGCTGTAATAGGAAAACATTTTGTTGCATTTTTCTCTTCTTACCTTACATTATATAAGGTAATTTCGTTTGGGGTTTCTATTTTAATTATAATTTTTTCTTGCTTGTCTGCTATTGCATCAGTGGCGTCGGAGGTCGTTGATATAATAATCTAACACCTGCTATGTAGGTTTTTGGTGCGTCTGCATTCCCGTAATAGGTCGGGAGATGACCCATTAACGCTCACTTTACCCTAGTGTTGCACTTTATCGGACTACCGTCCAACACGATCTTACTCTTCGAAACTCAAACAACTACTAGACAGTGGCGGCTCGCGGGGAAAAAAATTATAATAACCCTAATTATAACAAATAGAACAAATATAATTCAATGTCAACTTACCTAGTTTTTGTAGACCAAGTCTATCCTTCTGTCCTTTAATGCAGCAAAATTATTTATTATGTCTTCGTAAAATGGTTGATTTCTTATTAATTCTAATAAGAGTTCTTTTTGAATTGAAATATTTGCCAAAGAAGAAAGCCTACTTGAGATAATGCATTTCTTAAGTATGTTTTTATTC
>JABXWE010060077.1:0-15172 GCA_014611495.1 Limonius californicus
TATATTTAGGTCAGCTGTAGCAGGGCGAAGTAATTGTTTCCAGTGTGATAATCCTTGTGTGAGCTTGTAATTACACATATTGTTTATTTGTATACAAATTATTAAGATATTATTCAAAGTGAACCGACTCCAAAAAGATTTGTTTCAAAGCTCTTCGGCTGAATTAATAGCTAGCGTTTTGTTTTTTGGCAGGTTGTACAAAGTATTATAAACTTTGATTTCATTCATTTTTCAAAATTCTGAGTAATAAAATTATTTGTCAAAATAAAATATTTCTGTCAATGTCAAATTTTAAAATTAATTTAATAATGTCAGTCCCAATGTGGACCTTTTATCAACTTTGTCAGAAAATGACACTGTAAACGTGGAGCCACTTCTTTGGCCTGTACGTTTATGACAATATATATACAGGGTGTATCAGAAATAGGTACAAATATTTAAACCAGTAACAGATTGACTCAAGTAGAATTCAATTTCAAAAATCATTAAGTTTTTTTTATTTAAAAAATAAAATAAAATTTTGTTTGAGAACTGCTGATGATACATAGAAAATGCATTTAAGCTGTATAAGGTTATTACCTAATTTTAAAGTAAATCCAAAGTGGCAAACACGTAAAAACTTGTCTGGCTTGTGAGAACTGAAGAGAAATTGCTGACCTACCAAATAGTATTGGTTTGTGGCAGGTGATAAGAAATTTTTTTGCACTTCTGTCTTACTCTCCTTTGCATAACATGTCTTGGAACTCAATTTTTTGTTATTATCCTACGGTGCTCAAAACAATTTTGGGTCAAATTTTCAATTACTATTTTCTCGTATCTTAAGAGTCCCATTGCCAGAGAAATGTTTTTTCTCGTTTTTATATATTGTAATCTACCATCGGATTTAATATTTGTACCTATTTCTGATACACCCTGTATATACATCGTCAACTCAACTACGAATAAAATGCAAAAAAGTTTTTCTAGTTTTCTGAAATGGGAAATTTTATATATTTCTAGATTGGCAGGTTTTCTTTTGCGGGTGTATAAAGTACTATGTAAAATAAATGGATATGATAATAACATTTAAGAAAACTTAAAAAAAAGTGACTTTGTTGTAAGACCTGATTGAAATGGTGAAGGTTCTCTATTTCAAGCAGTCAGTGATTGCTCTATTATTTAAACAAAAATTTGTCCTATTACGTAAAAATTTACATTTAGCGAGTATTAGCTATTATTATTTGTAGGTAAATGAACAGTAGCGAGTTCATGAAAAAATACATCCCTAAATGCGACAGACCAGTATTTTTATATTTTATATTGTGCTCGTGCTGCTTTGTTTCACGATGTCCTTTCACATTCCAAATCAAAAATCAATGTAACCATAAATATTTAATATTGCAACTTTTGTATTGTACTGGTATATAGATTTCAGATAAAACGTTATCAGATTCTGTTCTTTTATTCCATTAGGCTATTTAGTTATTCCACACGCTTCTACTGTTAGAGGGTTAAAGCTAACTTCGAACCAAACTCTGGGCCACTCACGTACAGTAGTCGATATCTAATAGATAAGGTCTTCAACAAAGTACGCATCACGTAAAAGATTTGCCGTAGCTTTAGGAGCATTTGGGGACTCACGTTTTGGCGTGTTCTGGAAACGCATTTTTATGGTGCCTATTCTTGTTATCTACCATATCAAATATCTTCAATTTCTGACTATGGTCAATAAACGCTTCGCCAATATCAAAAAGAGGGCTTGTTGTTGATACGGTTAATCTTAAAATTGGTTCGGATTCTTAGATGTGGGAGAATAACTGTAATTGTTCAAATAAACATATAAAAAATTTGCAAGTTTAAAAAGTTGAATTAATTAAACAATTGCTTAATTATTTACAATAATACAAAACGCGTTTTCATGTGTTTTTTCAACCTTACTCTCTTACCAATATATCAGCAACGCACATAATATGAATCTAAAAATTAATAGGTTAAGTAACACTTGGTAATTATTATTAACGACAAGCTACGTTACAGACAGCTGTAGCCTTAGAAAGTAAAAGCGACCAACTTCACAATGTTTGCTGTAAATATCAACAAATCCTTGATGCTTCAGCAGCACCATTATATTAAATCCGCACTGTCTCAACTATCCAGGGACCAGCTATTTGTTAAGTTAATTCGAAAACCACTTATAGCCAGGCAACTAGGAAATAATCACAAGGTTCGCAAAGTATTTACAGCCTTTACAACTACGTGAGGTAACTCACTTTAGTACTATTGACTGTAACGGTGTTTTGTAAAATATATTCAAATATAATTCTGCGCACCATTTTCAATAATTGTGAAACGTAAGAATGTACGAGTATAAGTATATCCCTTGAAATAAGAACTGTAGAGAGAAATGATATGCATTAGTATTACAAAATATAGGTTCTTGTATAAGCCAAAAGTAGTAGTAGAAACCAATATTGCAAACTACAGAGCAGTTCATTAAAAATGACCTCGCAGCTAGGTATATATCGTCTGCTTACTTTGAATACGCTCCATAGTGAAAATACATGCGTTTGTTGAATTCGTCAATTTTCTGCTCCCCAAGTTAAAAAACTCACCCAAAACAAGATGTACACAGAAGGAACGTTAATTTTCCAGAGATTACACCAACTTTTTATTTTTCTAATACCAAATAGATAGCATTTATTACAACAAATCGATCCTATAAGCAAGGGTCGCAGCAGGCTTTCGTCTTAAAGTAAGACGCCTGGTGTACAGCTGTTTCCTATAGCTTCTGTAAGCCCTATGGACCGGAGATTGCGGAAATCAAAGTTGGCAGAGAAGTGATGGATACTTCTTTGATGTTATATTAAAGCAACCCACGTTTATTGGGTCTCTTACCATGGTATGATGGTAAATGTACAATGTTGACACGTAGTTCAATACTATCACCAAATAAAAATGACAAAAGACGATATACTGACGTCAACTACCATTTTATATCAATCAAAAATAAAAATAATAAATAAACGAAGGTTCTTGTATACCTTACTACATTAACTGTCTTACTTATAGAAATATTAAAGAGACGTAGATCTTTTCATTACCATCTAATACAATTTTTGCGCTTATAAAAAGCCGCTTACGACTATGTAAGAAGTGTCTGATATCAAAAAGATCGCCTTAGCACAATTACTTTTAATGGATCTGCTTGCGTTCCTTACATGAACGAAGCTTACATGCGTGCAATTGTTTGATAAGTACGACCGTAAATATAATATAAATCAAATTATTAGAAAAAAATAAGAAAAAGTTTATTCTTATTTTTAGTTTTCAGTATTTTATTTTTTGTAAACTGAATTTTTCAAATTTACCACAAAAATGTGTGGAGAATGATAAGATAGAAGATCTACTAGGCCGCTTCACATCCCTTATTGGAAATAACAATAATGTAGATAAAGTACGGCCACTTAAATGTGTAAGCATCAGTTATAGCATACATAATAACAAAATTTCATAATAGTAGCAGAAAGACTAAAACTTTGTTTTCGAAATAAACTCGTTTTACAAATTCCCCATGTAATGATAATACACTATCTTGAAAAACGAAGAAACTTTTCTAAAGATAAGAAAATCACTATGTGTCTCAATATATGTGTCGCAGGCGTTTCGCATAGTCCGTCTTTTTGCAAAATATTTAGTCATTTTGCAAAACGTTATCATTTTGAACAAACGTCGACTATTTTGCAATGTGACGGCTGAGTTTCAGTCATTTTGCAACATACCTTAGTGCTCTTACGCAAACTGAACAACGAATTGATTTTGTGCAATGTGAATGTATAATTTAGGCTTATTGTTAAATGATATTTACTTGGTGTGCTCCGGGTATGCACACTGAGAACTTATATTTAGTCTGCATGGTGGACAATCCCAGTACGTCAAGTGGTTCTACGAGTACGAGTAGTATGTCAAGAAAATATACCAGTATCTGATAGTATCTCAAATAGTGTTGTGCAGGCAAATTTTGTAAGAAATGTGAGTTTATTTTATGAAATTAGAGAAGAATCTGTTAAACATATTTTTTTTTCCATAAATTTACAAATGCAAGTCGTTATTGAGTTTTCTTAAAAGTACTACGACATTTTGCAAATTGACTGAAACTCAGCCATCACATTGCAAACTAATCGATATTTGTTCAAAATGTCGACGTTTTACAAAATGCCTGCGACGTATGCAAGCAATCAAAAGTTCTTTTGACACCTAGCTGCAATTTGACCGTACGAGGGCGATTCATCATTTAATGTCCCTTAACACGTTGAGTATAATGATGATGCATAGCTTGAATGCCTTTAGAAATAAACTTTTTGTCCTGCACTGCAAAACATTCATTCATAGTAATCACGTCTTCATTGACCAAAAAATGGGTTCCCCGAAGATGTTCTTTTAATTTGGGGAACAGGTCAAAGTCACTGGAGGGCAGATTTGGCGAATACGGGGGTTGTTCCAAAATTTCAAACTAGCATTGTGGCCAGCAGCCATAGATACACAGATCGTGTGAGCGGGAGCCTTGTCTTGATGTAACATAACGCCGCGTTTCAATTTTCCACGCCTTTTTTGTTTTATAGCCTCACGCAGTTTTAGTATTAATTTTGCGTAATAGTCTCCCGTTATTGTGTGACCACGTAGTAAATAATCAACAAGAAGAACTCCTTCAGAATGCAGTCCTTGAAGTCACACAGAACTTTCGTTCGGCGGAGAATTTGACCCTGAATCAAAGTGATAAATCCAGGTTTCATCTACAGTTAGAAATATTTTCAAGAATCCATCCAAATCCATATCCATTAATCTCAAATTGCTCGCAGTAGTGAGAAACCTGGTCCGCTGTTGATTAGGTAACAACATTTTCGGAATCCATCGTGCGCAGACTTTTTCAGAACCAATTCCTTATGCAAAATTTTCTCAATGCTTCCAATAGAGAAGCCACATGTCTCAGAAATATATTTCACCGTAATTTCTCCATTTCACCAAAATCATCAGCACCACAGCAATATTAATTATATAACTTTTACAAACAACTGCAGCTTGGTGTATATTAAACTCAATAGCTGACGTTTCTTGGAAAAACGTTATTAATTTTTCGGTCACTGCCTTCCATGTGAGAGACAGTAATTTATGAACCATCCACGTACATTAAACATATGTTCTAGTAACACAGCAACATAGATGTTGTTGCAATTATAACTTTACAATATTTCCTTGCTTTAGGTATCATGTTCCTCAAACTTTTTCTATAATTCAATCTCAACGTATCGTGTACAGAGCAGGCCAGCTAAATTGTCTTCCCTGGAGAGTGATTGACGCAACCAACCGTACATGTATCATAGCAACTGAGATTATTGTATTTTTTATAATATAGAAATGAACCATTGTGGTTTTTTTGAAGTTGATGTTTAACGTGGTAACTAGAGGCTTTACTAACATTTATTAAACTGGTATTTAACAAAAATGCACCTTTTGGTGCAACCGTACTGTAGTAACAACTGAACGTGGCCATGCACAGCTCCTCTTTCAATCTAATTTCCTCATATACAATATCTAAGAAATTCCTAACAATCTAACGAAACTGCGACATTAGTACCAAAATGTATATATTAATCTCCATATCTTCCACCACTTGGCTAAAATGTGTTATAGGGAAATTTAATAACGTTGTCCAGTTAAATTTTTATGGTAGATGTGTGGCCTACTGACCTAATAATGGTTTCCTGTTATGCCAAAACAAGCATTTACAGAAAAATATCTTTGAAAATGGGTACCCAGTATGTTGTGCGAATTTTCTTGTGCGTTATAGTGCGAGATAGTGTCTATTTACTTCACTATTATTGGGAAATTTTACATTGTCACTAAACAATACACCTAAAGTAACCTGATACGGATGGAATACATGTGCTATAAGAATTTTATACATATTCTGGAATTCTCAAATTTACCTTCACTTCTTAAAGTTTCAAAGCGTCTACTTATTTTTTCAGGCTGTGGTCTTCTAGTTGGATACCGCCTAATTTATGAATTGCGGGCTGCAGCCACATTTTCGCGGCATTCACAAAAAATAAGCATGAAATATGTTTATATATAAGTGAATTGTAATTGGTCTTAATATTGTCATAAGTAGGCAACATTGCTTATCCTAATTAAATTAAATAAAAGGTTAGTGTAGCTATATGTACGTTGGGTTGTGTCACCCACTTTTAATGGGGGAGAACTTAGCTGACCTACCCTATATAAAAGATAATATTATATCATCACGCCTACGACACTGAATTTTCCTTAACTAAACCAAAAAATAACAGTAGCATAAAACCACAGGCAATCTTACGCTGGAAGTATTTACGTAAGTTTTATCAATAAATCACCGAAGGAGCAAACACCTGCTTTAAATTCTCTATAAATTATTTATCGGAAGCAACTGCAGGCAGCCCGAGAAAGAATTATTGAAGCAGTAATTTTTACGAAAGCTGAAAAGTTAAATGCCTTTTTCAGCACCTACGCAAGAAGAAATAAAAATAAGTTTTCCCGAAAGATTCCCAATAATTACGAAAATTCGATTTAAATCGATTTACTGAAATTTCATTTGTTGATTGTTTACATACTTTATGCTCAAAAAATAGCCTCTGTGGCAGGGCGATTGCAATGTGACTGACTGAAACAAGTTTTCCGTTGGAAACTGTGTTCCTTTGTTTACAGATTCCTGATCACCCAGGGCGCTTTTTATCGGTCCTGTTTTCTTTTTGTTCTTTTTATTCGAAGTCCTTATAAACTAAGCTGACCAATGCCCGAAGATCTGTATAACTGCTATATTGATTCCCTGCGGTAGGTAGTCAGCTTAAATAAATCAGCTGCCCTACAAAGAAATAAACATCTGCCAATGTAATATTTTCTATAATTTGATTTAGTTTCATATATGCAAGAATATCATCTGTGTAGAATAATTTTTATCATCCTGTAAGACACCCATCGCCGTTGGTTATTGATCGCGTTTTATTTTGTTCATTTATTTTGCTCTTATTTCTATGAATTGAGCTATTAACATCTTACGGAACGCTGTAGTTAACGGTACGATAGTTTTACTATGTGCATATAACTTGTTCGTTAAATATCGTTAAAATTACTTTTCCAAATTTTATGTAGCGTTTAATTATGCGGGAATCCCTGTTACACATATGCAAAATATACAATCGGCTTTTATGATACGTTAGACCAATAAACTTTGCAACTGGACAACATTTTGCAGTTGACTGTTAATAGACCGTAGATTCTTTTATCAAATCGCATTAAAGGAATTAACCATTATTTTGATATACATGGATTAATAAATAAAAACAATATCGTGGGGAGACGAACAGGAATAGAAACTTTGATTAGTTCATTATTTGTGTAGCCACCATCACATGTACTTTTCGTTGCAATAGCAATCAAGCAATAACTATCATAAATTTTAGCTACAGCAAATAATGTTTTATAGTTCAAGTTAATTTTATTTGAGAAAAATACCTTATTCAGGCACTGAGTTGTCGTTGTAGATCATTAAGGTTATCTTCGTCTAGCTAAACAGCTGCATCCTAAGATTCTAAAATAATTTTCATTTTGTATAACCGTAAATTTATTATACCTATATACCTCAGCCTGGAGCTATGGCCTCCTTTTTTTGGCAAATTTTTTTAAATAATATTATCCTATATTTCCGAGAGTAAATATTTTATTCAACTGGTTGCCTACGTGTTTATCAATGTATGTTAATTTTATTCTGTAACATAATTTTTGTTCCAACACGGTGTTTTAAATATAATTTCAAGTGTAATTTAAAAACAAGTTTGCTATCGTATATTTTTAATTGAGTAATTTTCCTTTTAAAGGAGAAATTATATTTTTATTGCCAGAAATTTTTACACTTTTACCATGTTTTGCTTAAAAACAATATTAATAATATTTAAAGTAGGATACAGAAGAAACTACATTTTTAATCTGGAGTGTCGAACTAAGATGGTGAATTTCAATTTCCGGTACATGGTGAACAACTTATGGCCGCCTGTGTTCATAGGTTTTTATTTTTTAACTACATCTTCTCTATTTTACCTTTCCGGCAAGAAATACATTATTTAAGTGCGATAAGCTACATCTATATCTAGCGTATAGCTTTCCCCATTTTATACGGGAAGTGAACTATATTGGCTGCTTGCTTTGATAGTCAAAAGGCTAACGAAGCTGTTGTCTGTCCTATGCGTCTGAACTAATACGTAACCTTTACAGGGAACTGACCAAGCTCTGATTTCACCAACACCGGATATCCTTTTCAATTTGATATTCGCCGCCGGGCTCCCTTACTCTTCTTCGGCATTACACACACACACACACACATATATAATAATATAATATAATATATACAGGGTGTTTATTAAACATTCGGCAAAAATTCAAGGGGATATTCCCTGGACTATTCTAAGAATATTTTGTAATTTGATGATTTTTGGAAAGCCGCTGTGTTTCGAAGATACAGGGCGAGAAAAATTTTTGACAAAACCAAATTTCATATTTTTCAAATTATTAATGTAGCCGAAATAAAAGTATGGCGAACTACACTGGGCTTACCGAGTATAAAACATTTTTAAAAATGCGTTGTTATCTTTTAACAACATTCCGATTACTAAGAACGGCTGTTTTATCTACCTACAGCTGGCAAGTGCAGACATTGAAAAGAAAATCAGTTTAAACGTGGATTTCATTGGAATACGTCTCGTGATTGATCATTTTGTATGTGTCGAATTTGTTGAGACTGATTGACGTTTGGCTGTTTGACGTGTATTTTCTGTCTTTAATACTTAAACTTTTGTTAGTGAAGTCCTCTATCATGAACCGCTATACGAACGCCGAGATGACACATGCATTTCATTTATGGACTTGCTGATGGCAATTCATTACAAGCTAGGCGGTTGTACATTGAACGATTTCCTGATAGAAAAACCTTCCAAAGTATTCATCAACGTCTTCATGAAAGAGGTACATTGAAACGAAGTGGAGGACCAGGAAGGCCAATGACAGTAAGAACGGTAGAAGCAGAAGAAAATGTGCTGGACATGATAGAGGAAGATCCAGGTACTTCTACTCGAAAAATTGCAAATAGGACTTTGAATGTAAGTAATGGGACTGTTTGGAAAATTCTTAGGGACTATTTGTTGTACCCATACCACATACAAAGCGTTCAGGCACTTCTACCTGTGGATTTTCCTCGACGTATTGCATTCTGTCAATGGCTTTTGCACACATTGAGGCTGATTCTTTTTACCGATGTAGCGAATTTCTCAAGGAAACCAATAAGGAATTTTCACAATAACCATGTGTGGGCTGAAGAAAATCCACTTGAGGTACGTTGAACGTTTTGGAATTGTGGGTGAGTGGTTAATTGGACCGATATTTCTACGACGAAGACTTACCGGCGAGGTGTATTGCAACTTCTTGGAACAGACTCTACCTGAGTTTCTGGAGGATGTACCATTGGCAACAAGAAATGCAATGTGTTTTATGCCCGATGGTGCACCAGCGCATGTTAGTGTGGTTGCTCGTGATTTTTTAACAGTAACATACGGAGATCGCTGGATTGGTCGAGGTGGAGCTCACTTATGGCCTGCTCGATCCCCGGACTTAAACCCCCTGGACTATTTCCTATGGGGCCATCTAAAGTCATTAGTTTATTCTACTCCAGTGGAAAATGTGGAAGATTTAAGAAATCGGATAATTACTGTGTGTAACACAACAAGAAACGACCCTGGTGTTTTTGAAAGAGTTCGGCAGTGAATGAGGAGAAGATTGGATTCTTGCATCGTAGCTGGAGGCAGTCATTTTCAACAGCTCTTATAGTTGAAGAAACTTAACATGTAATTTTTGGTAATAAAACGTTGTTATTGTCGAAAATTTTTCTCGCCCTCTATTTTAGAAACAAAGCCGCTTTTCAAAAATCATCAAAGGACAAAAATTCTTCGAATAGTCCAGGAAATAACCCCTTGAATTTTTTGCCGGATGTTTAATAAACAGCCTGTATATTACTGCAAAAGCACGAAAAGAGGCGCCTCCTAGGATTGACGCTATAAACCTAGAATGAAATTATGACGTTGATTTAATTTATGGTTTTACCACTCGATCACGCCTAATCCTAGAATTCTCCCAGTCGTTTAGTAAAAACTAGAAAATTACTAGAAGACTTCTAATGAAAAAAGTTCAGAATTCGAACGTTCATTCAAAAAATATAATATGTAGTTATTTATTCCAAATACGTAAAAAATTGTTTTACAGAGTACATCTAATGTTTTGTGTTATGTCAATTTCTATCATTATACTTATTATGCTAGGAAGTTAAGTACTAGGTAACAACAATACATATTTGAAACATTAGATCATTTTAATTTTCTGTAATGTACGGCTTTCTTACCCTTAACAACTATAGTTTCCTTCACTTAACGAATATATAGGCTGTCCCATCGGTGCGTGGAGGGAAGATAGCTTTCCAATTAGGCAATATATTAAAATTCTGTTTTTGCCAGGCAACAGGTACACCCCTTTGTGCACATGCTAAAATTATTTTTGATTATAGAAGGTGTTCACCTAAAAAGTATTGCACTAAATATATGTTTTTCTAATATAACACGCACACACAAATATATTATGAAATTTTTAAAAAGCCACTCAGTGTTGATCGTATTTATAGGGGCTACTTTAAATTGTCCTTCCGCTAGAGAGAGCTAATGCAGAAAATTTCATTTTATTGCTTGTAATAGCCAAACAATTTGAGATATTGATATCGGGTTTTCACAGAAAAAAAGTGTTTTTAGTACCGATTCTGTGCATATGTGGAAAAATTTGCGATGCTTTTGTAAAATGCAGAATATATTAACTTCTGCGACACTTTAAAATACTTATTTTACTTAAATACAATACCCTGTATATTTTAGTCTTGCTGGATGTCAATGGCCAGAAGGTTCTCGACGACATTAACGTTGTATATAAGAGCGGTCGCCAACAGAAGATCCGCGGATCACTGATGATACGCGAGAAAATTTTGGTGGTCCGTGGAGAAGTTTGGACGTCATAGGAGCCAATAATGGGTGTGGTGGTAGCTCAGTTGGTAGAGCACTTTCTGAGTAAAACGTCGATTCTGGGTTAGATTCGAAACCCAAGCAGTACTATATAGATTTATAAAAATCTTGTCTGCAACCCGCCACACACAATTTCCCAATCCGGCTTGTAACGTGGGATCTTAATGCTAAAAACCTTCTCTGGAATTTCTGTCGTTCGGATTCGACGTTAAACTGTACGTCCCCCGTGTTTCTACCTTAGCGCCGAGGAGAAACACGTGGCAGAGAAAAGGCCGATGCCCAGCAGTGGAACGAAATGGTTATCAGTAATGATTATGATGATGAGGAGCCAATAATCCCTAAACTTATTTCAAACAAACAGCAATAAATATCACACTAATAATTTTGTTATAATTAAAAAAGTGCATTTCATATTAATAAAATGGAACTTTTATGATCATTATTTCATAGATGTTTGTTAATGGTCCGTGGGATTCAAAATTGTGAGTTTAGTGATCCGTGAAGTCCCAATGGTTGGCGACCGCTAATATAGAATACAGGAAATTAGGAAAAAGTTGCACGGCTTCAAATTTTTTGTTTTAGTGTATTCAAAAATGTTATAATATACTGGGTGTTATATTTAAATAAACATATGTTTAGTATAATACTCTATTTGTGATTACCTTGTATAAACGCAAATAATGTTTAAATGTTTACAAAGGGTGTACCTATTGTGTGACGGAAACAATATTAATATATTGCCTGAGTGAGACAGCCTGTGTAGTTACTGTATTTACCACGGCTAATACCTACAACATTATTACAATTTTGGTAAGTAAAAGTACAACCAACTTTATCATAAAAAAAATCATTTTACGGAAAGTATTGCAACAGTCTCCATTAAACAGTAACGATCGAAGAAAACACGTTTATTAATAATTAGTTGTAATTATCAGCATTGCCTGGTAAATACTAAGATTGACCGAGATGGTAGTAAAACCCCAAAATTAAGTTAATCACACAATGTTTCGCACATTTACTACATTATATTGGGAAATCCGAGGTGTAGCACTATTATTCTACGAATCGCCTATTTTCGGGATTTTACAGAAACATATACAGGATGTCCGATGGGAGAAGCTTCTTAATCATGCTATAATTTACTATGGTTGGCATTTAAAAAATCACAAGTATTAGTTGGTAAGTCATATCTAGAAACCTAAACCAATAGGAAATGCTTAAAAATTTTTATCTTGTTCGCTATAAAAATCTGTGAAACTTTCTCATTCGTTTTTTTTTGAATCTTCACTATACCGAAGACACTTTCGTTTAAAGAAATTGGTCGCTTTCAGTTTTTCACAAATATCTTGTCAGCCATGATTTATTTTCAAAAACAAAGCTAGCGTTAAGTTATCTACAAATAATTCGAGATTTTTGTCTATTTAACCGATCTTGTACTTAGCTCTTGCGATTTTCAAGATACTAATGGTACGCAACTTCCATCGGGCACCCTGTGTTATTCATGTTTCTACACAATCTAAATGTACCAAGTGTACGCCTGATAGTGTTTAAATAATAATCTCGCAAACCATAAGCAGCTAGTTATTAACTAGTGGTAAACATGTAGAGTTTGTAAAACAGCCTAGTATTTTGTGTACTAAACAAGCTAACTTATTAAAAATCAACTGAAATGATTATATATGCCCACGTTACTTAATGTAAGTACTATGACAGAAAACAGTGAAGTCTCTCCATATGGGACTGTTGAGGTATTAAAAAATTTCCATTATACAGTTGCATCCACTTCCGTAAAAATTAAATTACCGTATATTGAAATTGGAGGGTGGCAACTTAAGGTTATACAAAATTGTGCGTAATAATAAGCTATATACAATTCGTTTCATATGAAATACACCACCCATTAAAAATAATGCTACGGGTTTGAAACTTTGCTAAAATAATGTTTCATTATTGCGTATGAAATGATCAGGTTTTCATAAAAAAAGATTAACAATTATAAGAAAACAATAACAACAACGAAAACAAAATTAATAATGTGTAATATCGCCATGAACAGCAATGCAAGCATTTACTCGTCGTGGCATGCTTTCTATCAAGTGGTCTATGTTCTGGGGTATCTCGTTCCATATATCCTCAAGTTGGTGTCTCAGATCGTCTAAGTTGTTAGGAGCTCTTGGCCATAATCTTAGTCGCCGGCCCATCATGTCCCAAAGATGTTCCATCGATGATAAGTCCGGTGATCGTGCAGACCAGGGCAACAACATTTGCAATTGTGCTTTAGTGTGTGCACCTGCGTTATCCTGTTGGAAACTACCGTTTGGCAACGTCTGCATCAATGGTACTAACACCGGTTCCAGGACATTATGAATACAGCGATGAGTATATAAAGTGCCTGGGACGAACACAAGAGGTGATCTTCTACCGAAACAAATCGCACCCCAAACCATAACTCCAGGTGTTACAGCTTTATGGCGTCTTTCAACAAACACTAGATTTCGTCTTTCTCCTCGATATAGATGTACTTTCCTACGGCCGTCATTTGCCCAGAAATAACAACAAATTGATGAGAGACAGTAGACGAACACCACAACTACTTGATTTTTTTTAATGGAAATGGTGATCATTTCATATGCAATAATGAAACATTATTTTAGCAAAGTTTCAAACACATAGCTTTATTTTTAATGGATGATGCATTTCATATGAAACTGAGCATATGTAACAATGTAGTCTACACCTAAACGTTTATTAAAATACACACTAATTAATTTTAAACTATTTTAGTACTTAATAGGCAATCCTTTGTGTTTTAATAACTAACTCACACCTTATTGGCATAGAATTTACCAGTTTTTGTAATTCTTCCTTCACAATGCATGGATACCAGGCATCAATAATTAGGGATTCAATTAATTCCGCTTTTTTGGGCTTTTTTATTAAAACAATGTTAGAAATCCTCTGCCATAAGTTTTCTACAGGATTTAGGTCCGGGCATTGTGCTGGCCAATCTATTCTTTTAACTTTATTGGTTGACGTCCAAGATTGAACAACCTCTGCTCTGTGGCAAGGAACATTATTATCTTGAAAGATGAAAGGTTTTGTCAGGAACTAACTCTCTTGCACTCGGTAACACCTTTTTCTATAGTACATTACTGTATTTGGTTGCATTCATCATGCCAGATATAACATGCAGTCTACCAACACCTTCAGCGGACATGCAGCCCTATATCATGGCAGAGGTTGGATGTCTAATTGTTGATAGAACACACTGTCGTGAAAATTCTTCTCCACGAAATCTTCTAATATATGTGTTTCCAGCATGATTGCTGATGTTAATGTTAAAAGTAGATTAATCAGTAAATAATACCTCCTGCCGTTGTTCTGGGGCCCAATGGCGATGATCCTTCGCCCATCTCAAACGGTGGAGCCACTGTTTTTCTGATATGAGGGGTTTCTTCCGGGATTTGCAATCCCTAAGGCCAAATTTAAGAAGTCTCCGTCTTATAGTAAAAGTTCATACACTTACACCAGTAACTTCGGATCAAAATTTTTTTAAATCGTCTTGTGAAGACTTTTGTCTGCCAGTTTCGTCCTCCGCAATACACTGTCGTCTTTCACTGATGTTTTTTTTTGGACGGCCATTGCGGGGTTTATCTTCAATTTCTCCCGTCTCAGAATATTTGATATTTGATCACTCTAATACCTGTAGATTGATTGTACTGCAGTTTCATAGCTATTTCACGACTGGAAGCGCCTTGTTTATGATGAAAAAGTATTTCATATCGTTTTTCATCCTATAATTTGAATCGTTTCTGTTCGGATGGCATTTTGCTACTGTTAAGGAGATGCAAATTGCAACAGAATATTCCATCGTACTTGCAGGTATATATATTATATATATATATATATATACAGGGTGTCCTTTAAATGCCTTAAAAGCTTCAGGTAGAATTTTTCCTTTATGAATGCTTAAAACAAATCTTCAAAAAAAAGTAGGTATTTGGAGCTTAGTTTTCTTGTACGAGAGTGTTAAAGTTCATATCTTTAAAACAGAA
>JABXWE010060079.1:0-11181 GCA_014611495.1 Limonius californicus
TAGCGATCGGTACTAGTTAGACCGCGCGACGGCCTAGCGGTACGGACAGCCCCGCGCACTTTGGTTCAGAACCATTGCCATACTGTCGCGCTACATTCATTTCTTTAACCGGTATTACAACAACAAGTTATAAATTATTTATCAAAATTAGCGCTTGAACAACCGTTTTGAGGAAAATAACTCTACTGTTGAATGAAGATGATATGAACAATTTCCAGTATGGGAAAGTCCAGGGAGGCAGTCGCGTCCACTTTTTAAAACGTGTAAACAAATGAAAAAGAATAATCTGCAGTTTAGTATTACTGACTAAACCCCATATTGTACAATAACACCAAGTAAACATTATTTAGAAAAAAACTTAAAAATGCATTTTATATATTTTGTCACAAATTCCAAACTAATATAATTTTGTTATTATAGCTTCATTAGGTACCTAATGTAATTAATTGATTAATTGCATGAGTGGCACAGTAAGATACATTTATTATACTTTCAAATGTAATTTTTATTACTGACTACTGTAGATGTTTGTAATAATTTCTTTTGTATTATATGGAAAATTGACGCTACTTAATAAAGTAGTTCCCATAAAGCTTTTTAACTTCTTACAAACAATAATATGGTGACTAATGAATTTTTTTTCAAATAATAGGTTATTTGGAAATTAATTTTTACTATTTAGGTGTACAAAAACCAGTATTTTAATGAAAATATATATTTTTTAATTTATAGATTCACAAAGAGAATCGAAAATAGCAACTCTTAATGAAAATATAAAACAATTGTCAGCCCAAATCAGCAGAATAGTTGAGAAAAAAGGAGATGCAGAAAATGTCAAACGCAATAAGACTTACGAATTGCGTTGCTTTGAAAATGAATTGGCAAAACTAGAAAATGTTAAGCAACAACGGTTAGAGTGGTTACGGCGAATAGATAAAGATGCCTACACTGCAGTTCAGTGGTTGAGGTCTAATAGACATCGGTTCAAGGGAGAAGTTTTTGAACCCATGATGCTTGAAGTAATTGCATTTAATAATGAATTTTAGAAATGTTTATCTTAAAATATTTGTTTTAGTTGAATGTGCTGAATCCGCAACATGCAATGTTTATTGAAAATGTTATACCGCTGAGAGACAAAATCGCCTTCACTTGTGTTTTAAAGGAAGATATGAATTTAATGATACAACAGTTACGCGAACAACAAAAATTGGGTATAAACGTTGTTCATTCTGGACATGAGCATCCTGATCTACAGTATTATCAGCCAGAGATACCCATAGAACAATTGAAGCCATTTGGAATGTTTGCTTATGTTCGTTCTCTTCTGACTGGCCCTGAACCTATAATGAAATACTTATGCAAAAATTATCAAATTCATAAAACTCCAGTTGGTAGCAAACATACCAATCAATGCTACGAGAATGTACCTCGAGAAATAACAAAGTTTTTCAGTGGTAAGGTATAGTGTAACTACTATGAAGAAGATTTGCGTTTGATAAACCAACTCTTCTTCAAGTGCTGTATTTCATTAGACATGTAGCGATAAATCAATTATTGTGTATTTGCAGATACATTTCGATTTTCCACATCTTACTCAAGGTATACAGGAGAGAAAAGCACAAGACAAAATGAAATAAAATCTGATGGTAGTTTGGCCATCTCTTTGGATGCAGAACGAATGGAACTCATTCGAGGTCAGCGTGCTGATGCTCAAAATGAATGTCAAAGATGTGATGAACAGGTGCAAGCTTTGGACGCACGGGTATGAATCCTTTTACACCAGTATTGTATTAAAAAAATTATAGGCATTACAGTTACAAGCAACCAAGTCGTAAAAGTTGAAAAAAATTGTTAATTTACCAAAAAATAGTCTTACATACAAGAGTCCCAGATAATGCACACTCTGTAGGAATTTCAGATAAATAAAAATAATTGTGTGACATTTTGAGAACTGCTAGGATCCACATTAAAATTTTGCCTAATTTTCAGTAGACTTAAGATATCAAAATTTACAGTTTTGGTTTTGTTGTGAGATATTTACTTTATAACAATCATACTGTAAAGAGGTTCAATAGTTCTGAGGTACTTTTTCTACATAAATTTCCATCTATATTTTTTTATAGCATACATTTTATAGATGGTAATTTAAATAAACTTTTGACAACCCCTTATCATCACGATATTCAGAACACCTAAATATGTATGTAAGCAGCCATCTTCACGAGGAACTTGGACTAACTAAAGTAACTTGGCTGAGGAATACGTCTTTAGATAAGTCCTTCACTAAGCCAAAAATTGAAGTTCAATGCTAATCAACAAACAAAGGCTAAAATACTAAATCCCCATTAGAGTTCGTTACGCCTAAGGAATTATTTTCAACAAGTGAATCAAATCTGAGTTAGGAATTGGCCCCTTATGTGAATTTAAAGGATCCTCTCTATTTTTGAAAATATAAATGCTCTCAAATCAATTTAATTCTTTTGTTGAAGACACTTCCTTTAATAATTTTAGATTTCTAGTTTTATGCCGTGTCCTGTCTTGTAAATATGTTAACCAATACTTGATTTATTAAATGTATGGTTTTTGAAATGAGCTATATGTTTTTTAAACCTATTGTCAATACAATGTTTAGTTTGCCCAATATATTTTCCATTGCAGTGAGAACAGTCAATTTTGTAAATCCCCGACTTTTCCGAAGTCCGAAGTTCTTTTATTTGAAACACCTAAATGCTGTTCAAAATATTTTTATTTGTTGGTATGCCATTTTTTACGTAAGAAAATCGGGGTATCTCATTTTTTGTTTGTTTCTCGTGTTCAAGTGTAATCTACTACAGAAAAAAAGTTTTTTTCCATGTATTTTCACTCATAACTTTATTTGTGAAGATAAATTATTCATACTTTGTATTAAAGTAATTGGGGAAAAGGCTCTTGCTCATGACAGCACCTGTTTAAAAGATCAAGTTGACGTCAGTTCTCTGAATATGTACAAGCTTTAAAAATCTGACTAGAATTTCAAAATGAACTAAAAAAGCTAGTTTAATAATGTTCATACTGTTTTCCAGCACCATAAATGAATTATCCATATCCAAACAAAAAAATGAAAATGTTGCTACTTTAGTCTATTGAAAATTAATGGAATGTTCTAGTTGAATAGGTATTCTATTAATCCTTAAGCTGCTGAACAGTTTTGTTTATTTAACAATATCTTACTTGCTTACAGAGTCTGGAGCACCCATATGTCCAATGTATTTACAGAGGATAACTTCTCTCATGCAAGAAACTTATAGCAATTCTGATTTAAGTTACCTGAAAAATATAAGTAATTCATACTGATAAAACAGACAGTAAAAAAAGACTCGCTTACCTTTTTTAACTGATGTATAACTTAATTTCAATTGTTTGTTGATTGCTAATTTTTTACACAATGTGAGCATAACTACAATAGCCTAGTAGAAAAATATATCAAACTATTGTTTGAAGTATTATATTATCATTCTGTTTAAATAATTGCGATAGTGCATATTTAATCGATTACAATTAACACATTGCGTTGGGCAGTAAAATAAATAGTTTTTATGTGATATTGTGTTGACTTCGGAGCACTTTTCAATGATTGTTGTGCTCATCCTAAATTATTTGCTTAAGTGCTTGATAGTAATCCTATGCAGGAATCGACATCAGGTTTTTCACCTGGTGCTTTAAACATCAGCTTATTTTGACTGTTATTGCTTTATGTCATTATTATACAGGGTGTCCCACGACGTGAGGTCACTACTTCGTGTACGTAATCTTTAGACCAAATATAGTTAAAAATTCTAATAAAGTTATGCCCTAAAGCTGGGTTGTCCAACCTTTTCGATGTTCGGGGCCACATTTTAGCAGTAGAAAGTGTTTGTGGCCGCAGTTCAAATACTGTCATTAAAATCAACCAAAATCGTGGATAATAAAGCACACTACATTTGAATACTTTTTACTGAGACATAAATAATTATTTATACATATCAATAAGAACATATGTATAAAAAAACGGTACTTGGCCTTGGATCTGCATCGACAATGTCTCGGTATCTGGTGCAATAGATGTAGTAGAAATTCTCAATGTGTTTCCAGATGTTCATCAGATATTCCGTTTTGAGTCTTACGTTTCGTGTGGTACATTTTTGAAAAGATTTGTTCACATATGTAAGTGCTGCCGAAAGGGATGCCCTGAAGAGGGCGTGATTATGTAACGTGGGAAATTTGTCTCTTGGTAGATAAGATTTATAAGATTCAATCAACGTTACTTGATCAAATTTGTCCTTTAGTTGCATATCAGATTGCAACTCAACACATTCCATTTAAAAATTCGGTGGCAATGTATCGATTACTACAGAAAATGCAGTTGTAAAAATACTAAAATAATGCTTATTCATTCGAAAATCCTGAAATCATTGTTCAAATTCCCGTATCAAATGGAGGAGTAAGACTGAGTATTTCTGTCCATTCAAATGCGAAAAATTGTTTCCATTTATTTGTTCCTGCCATAATTTCAGTTTCATTTGGAATGCGTTTATACATTTGAGAAATTCTTGAAATTGGCGATGATTCAATCCCCTTGATCTTATAAAATTCACAATCTTGACGACAGTATGCGTAACATGATCCATTTTAAAAGCTTTTCTTGATGTATGATGCAGTAATACTTCATTAAACGGGTGTTTTTTACAGCAACAGCATCATTTTCTAACAATTTTACGAGTCCCTCTCTTTTACCTGTCGTAGCTGGAGCGCCGTCAGTAATAATGCCGGAAATGTTGGAAAGCGACAAAGAAAATCGGGATAACGTTTGTTTCGTTGCTTTATATAAGTCTCTTGATGTTGTTGTGCCTTTTAACGGAACTAAAGCAGCCATTTCTTCAATGATATTATATTCGTCATTAATGCCTCTGATGAAAATGGCAAACTGTGCCATGTCACTAGCATCAGTACTTTCGTCCATTGCCAACGAATAAAATTTAAAACCGGGAACTTTAGTTTTCAATTGGTTTTTAATGTTGTTTCCAACATTGGTAACTCTTCTGGCAACAGTTTGATGTGACAAACTGACTTTAGAAAATTCCGCTCTCTTATCTGGGCAAATTATTCCTGCCACGGTCTCCATGCATTCTTTGATAAACTCGCCATCAGAAAACGGTTTTAACTTCTTAGCAATTAAACTGGATACTAGATAACTAACTTTCACTATCACTCTCGGTTGATTTGAAACCTTTTGAAGTAACTTTTGTTGGGCTGAGAGACTTTTCTTCAAATCGCTGACTTTAAGACATATCACGATAGGAATCATATTTGCCTGCATGTTTTTGAATATAATGTCTTTTTACATTATATTCTTTAAAAACCTTTACAGATTCGCGGCAAATTAAACAAAACGCCGAATAGTTCAGCTCAATAAAAAAGTAATCTTCTGTCCATTTTTCGTTAAAAATTTTCATCAATTAATTTTCGTTTCTTTTGTGGCGAGGTCATCCTACAAAAATGAAAAAAATTGCGACGATAATAGAAATATAGAAAATAAAATATTTTTTGAGTAGTAGATTGGATACGTAACAAAGATATGAACGAATTAATTAACATACACTTACGTGTTTTCCAAAATAAATATAGCAACACGCCAAGACAATTCAACCACAATTCGACTGTATTCCTTTGCATTTGAAATTCAACTGCCGGCCTGCAAGTCAAGCAAAAGCAAGCGTGCAACCTTCTTTGCAAAGCACTACTAAAAGACTAAAAATAGAACTAAGCATTCGTCGCGACGCGACCGCAGTCAGCGTCAGGCCGGAGCCTTGACTAGGTTGCCACGTAGTGCGGAGGCCTACTGTACTGGTTCTGTAACATGGAGTCTTATGGGGAAAAGTCGTCGCGCTTACATAAAATCGATTATAAAATATTTAAAACAACAGTTAGGCTTCTGATTTTTTTTATATGTTTAAATAACACATAAACATTATATAATTTAATTTTACAAATGGTGTACAATACGTATCGGAAAAAAATAACAATTGAACTAAAGAGCATTTGAAATTCATTGCATCTTCATTTGCTTGTGGGAATCATTGATACTTGCCGCGGGCCGCGTGTTGGACAACCCTGCCCTAAAGTAAACCGTTTTCATAATACAGTGTTCAATTATTATTTATTAAATACTTCACTACTTCACCTATGTGTAGGAGAGATGAAAAGAAGTCGAAACTATAGAGTGGTCATTTTCTCTAAATCTACTATTAAAGAAGTTGTGACCAGTTTTAGCTAAATACTGAAGCAACCGAAACAATAAATGATATTAAGTGGTATTTGATACAAACTACTTGTATGTCAAAGAGTAAAGCACCTTAAAGTTAATTTCTCTGCTTGCGCGTATTAACAGTGTTTACTCTTACAACGAAATAGTATGCCAATATTCATTACATGTACGGTTTTTGTGATGGAAACTCAGTAGCAGCTGCTCGAGAATATGGGTTGAGATTTTCAAGTCGGCGACTACCAGACCGACGAGTTTTCTAACGAGTGCATAACAACCTACATGAACACGGAACTTTTCCGAAACGGTCGACTGAGCGTTTAATACAGCAAGTACTAGACAATGAGGACAACATACTGCGAGAAATCGATAATAATCCCAGCACCTCTGTACGTCGCGTATCTGTTAATGTACCACGAATGCTAGTTTGAAGAGCATGAAAACGTCATGGTTTATATCCATTTCATATCCAGCCTGTTCAGTCTACAGATTTCGCTAGTCGTATGGAATTTTGCAGCTGGATCATTCAAAATCGAAACCTACACAATAGAATTTTATTCACGAATGAGGCAACATTTACAAGGAATGGATTAATGAACAGAAACAACAGCCATTCTTGAGATTTGGAGAATCCCCACGAAATCACAGGGTCAAATTATCAACATGGGTTTACAGTGAATATCCGGTGTGGAATTATTGATACAATGCTCATTGGTCCCTCTGGCAATCAGACATGGTATGCGGTACCAGCACGATGGTGTCCCTGCGCTTTTTGCGTTACGTGTAAGACAATTTCTGTATCAACGGTTTGAAGGACATGTAATTGGTAGAGGAGAACAGCACTCCTGACCCCCAAGATCGCCGGACTTAGCTTGTTCAGATTATTATTTGTTGGGCCATATGAAAGATATGGTATACCAAACATCATCGGAGACTTTGAAGATCTTAGGAGACGAATTTTTGAAGCAGCAGAAGCAATTCGGAATAACAATGATATGTTACGTGGGGCAACCAGGTCTGCCTTAAGAAGAGCCTGAATGTGTCTCGAGAACAACGGTGGCGATTTTGAGCAATCCTTATAGTGAATTTAAACTAAAATAAAAATAGGCTTTTTTGAAATTATAATAATTTAATAAATAATAATTTAACAGTGTAGTTTGAAAACGGTCTGCTTTAGGGCATAACTTTATTAGAATTATTAACTATATTTGTTCTAAAGATTACTTACACGAAGTAGTCACCTCACGTTGTGGGACACCCTGTACATAATAGTGATGCTCCCTCTACCGAGTTCATTAATTATTTTAAAATTTGATTTAAACTGAACAAATTAATGACTGCAACCAATAACAGTTGACACACACTAATTTGTAAGTACCAAATACTGTATTTAAGAATATCAGGAAACACGGTATTGGCTTAACTTTGCTATCCCCGTATGTGTTCTCAGTTCGATATACTTCTGTTTTATTTTCAATTTTTAAAAAGTTTTTATCAGTACCTATACGTAGGAGGCACCACCTATTACAATCTGCCTGAATCTATTTTTCCAATACTTTAAATATCCAAGATATTAAGGGGATTTGTCTAGCCGACTCACCCTGTATAAACTTTGGTCTGGTAGCTGATTTGCAACAATTTGGCATTCCAAATTAAGCTAACAAAATGTTTAGTTCAAGTTTAGTTAGAATAAAGTCATTAGTCAGCTAACTAAAGTGTTTGTACAGGGTGATACTATACATGTGCGAAAAACTAACCACGTATAACAGGTTATTTAATCCTTATATAAATAGTAATGATTTTAAAAATTCGGCGGTGGTACGGAAATATGGGCCTTCAAAGTTTTTTTTTACATCAATTCATAAAAATGTAGTTAACTTTTTTGTTTCTTTTCTGATTTTAATAAACTTTGTTGTTTTGGAAAGCTAGCAGTCCAAGCTTAATTTCCTGTTCAGAAAAATATACAATTGAGTGTGAAAAGTAGATGAAATCTGACCCAGAAGTGAAAAATGTGATTTACAAATGTATAAATTAGGGCATCTCTTGAAAACGAGATCATTAACATGAGTGTTTTTTGCAATATTCTGTTTATTCTTTGAGGCTTTCGCGGTTTCTCGAACTGTCAATATTACAATTTACTTTCGGCTTACACACTCAATGTTATATTCACTCTGAAGATGCAAGCTGCAATCAATGTCTTGCGAAACGTTAGTTTGTATGGGTTCACAAACAGCTAACAGACATAAGCCTTAAATGATTAAGTATTATTGTCCTGGCAAACAAAATACATCAAGATCAAATCCTTGTCCGCCCCAAGGTTTGATTAATATAAGCACACGGCCCTGCTTAGGCAGGCAGGGCCTACGAACAAATATGGCTCAAACTTCTAGAGCAAATGCTTGTAAAGGCAAACAAGCTACAGGTCGGTCCTCTTACCTGATAATGCTGGGTGTAGTTCCCAAATGACGACGCGGTCGAAGCCAAAAGTAAATTGTAATATTGACAATATTCTGTTTTCCAGAAAAAGGTTTCCGTAATTTTTTTCGAAATTTTAGTATTTAAAGAGTTATTGAACAGAGTTTCGAATGGAAATGACAACTTTAATACATACATCTAATTTACAAATTTTTCACTTCTGGTTCAGGTTTTATCCACTTTTCACACTCTACTGTACATTTTGCTTAACTGGAAATACAGCTTTGACTGTTAGCTTTTCAAAACAATGAAGTTAACAAAGATTAAAGAAACAGAGAGTTATTAACATTTTTATGAATTGATATAAAAACATATTGAAGTGACACACCTCCATAACAAAGACGGATTAAAAAAAAAATTACTAAGTGATTTAGGGGTTGCATATCCTCAGCCATACATGGTTTAAGGTTTTTGTACATGGTTAGAATCACTTTATATGCAAACTACGATTTTATTTTATTTACATGCACCTGTATATTTTATTATATGTTATTATGATTTTACTATAGGCTATTTTATAGATGCTTCTGACACGAATAAAGAAAGACCACACATTTAAAAATTAAGCCATGTTCAGACTGTAATTGGATGTTAAATTCATGTTTAATTTTTTTAGATTACTCAACTAAATGATCATCAACGTACTTTGCGAGAAGGTTTAAGAGAATTACAGAAAAGCAAACAAGACATTCAAGGAATAGATAGCAGAATTAGAGTACTTCATAATAAAGTGCAGCAGTTACGTGATACTGTTAGCAGAGAACAGTTACAAAATAAGTGTGATGAACGCATTCGAGTAAGTGGTAAAACACAGTCACGAATAATTCTGTAAATTATAAATTTAGTTTTCTGCAAAGGGAATTTTTTGGTTAGGAGATATCGGGGTTAATTTTATTGTATATCCAATTTTATATATTTTTTTCAGGGAGTGATTCAAAACATGGTAAAATGTCAAGGCGAAATTAAAGAAGCATACAAGAAATTTGCGGACATTTTAAGCGAGTCCAATTTAGATAAAACAAGTTTAGACACTGTACATAAGCAAATAACATTTTTAGAAAATAAATCGCAAGATATACAACGTTTATATGAAGAAGCTGAAGAAACACTAAAACGTATTAAATTGTCATATACAAACGTTACAAATGAAGCAAAAATTGCATTACAAAAAGCAAAACAGCTGTCAAATGGTTTTACTCCATCAGACGATGATTTTAATGAATTTAGAGAAGCATATGACAATTTAGCAGACAATTTAGAAGAACTAGAGGCAGAAAAAGAACATGTTCTTTCGAAAATTGATTGCTTAAATACAGCAGATGTTGGTGAATTGCAAGACTATGAACAAAGACAGCGACAGATTGAGAAAATACATAATGATGTTCAGAGTGGAAACACAGAATTGGATGAAATTAATTCAAATATGGATGCGTTACAACATAAATGGTTTGAACCGTTACAGCAATTAGTTGATGAAATCAATACAAAGTTTAGTGCTGCATTTAAACGAATGGGTTGTGTTGGTGAAGTTTCTGTTTTTACAGGTAAAATTGTTTATAACAATACAATTGTTGTAATGTTAACATTCATTTACATGAAGGCCACAGTAACTTGGCCATAACAAATGGCAGATTTTTATTAGTCAAAAATAAAACATACTATTCTCTGTTGAGTTTCCCCTAAGTACATACAGGATTGTCTATTTATGCAGGATTATTTTATATGGCTTCGTTATATACGCAATATCATAAACACCATTATGATATTTTGTTCTGCTTAAATTAAAATTATTTTATATATGTAAAGTGCATGTTTTTAAGTGGAATAACTTCATATATACCATTTCGTATATGACATAAAAAGTTGATTTAATGGACTTTATATATATATATATATATATGATATAAAGAACCTGCACTAATAATCATTATAAACAGAAAAGGATTCAGTGGTTATGCCATACAGCAAGGATGTCAGAAAACAGAAACGCCAAGAAGCTTATCAGAAGAACCACAGGGCTCCATATTGCCGAGGAAAACCAAATAGAAATAGGCTGCAATGTGTCGAAGATTGATTGGAAAAACCCGGCAAGAAACAGAGTGCAATGCAGAGTTATATGAGGGCAACCCAACAATTTAAAAAAATTTCTTGTGCAATATTGAATAACAGTGGCGGCTCATGAGTTAAGAAAGAGGGTGGGCACAAGAAAAAACTTACCTATTTTTTGTACATAAAATCCATTCTCCTATTTTTCATGCTGGAAAAGACGTCTATGAGTAGTTTCATCGGCTTCCAAAGCAATGAAATTTGCAGATTTAATTTCTTTTAATATTTCCTGCTTGTAAATTTGCAACATTGCATCTAGCAATTCGTTCTGAATAGTTTTTGAGACGCCTTTAAACACTTGTGAACCTTTCATATGTATT
>JABXWE010060082.1:0-12312 GCA_014611495.1 Limonius californicus
AATTTTACCTCGGTAGCAATAGCGATCGGTACTAGTTAGACCGCGCGACGGCCTAGCGGTACGGACAGCCCCGCGCACTTTGGTTCAGAACCATTGCCATACTGTCGCGCTACATTCATTTCTTTAACCGGTATTACAACAACAAGTTATAAATTATTTATCAAAATTTTGTATTTAATACTTAATTTGATATTTAAAAAATAAAAGTAGCATCTGTAAACATAATCCTTCTTTTGCGTACTTGTTTCGAATGCGCTTTTCAACTTGGGGAGCAGGAAATTAAACACTTCCACAAATGCATGTATTTTTCCTATGGAAAGTATTCAAAGTCAGCGCCCTGTATATGCTAAGCTTTAAAAATGTCGACATGTGAGGTATTGTTCGCCGTAAAAAGAAAACTAAACCTCGTTGAATTTTTATATATAAACTTAAATAGCGAGTTCTGTTTGAAATATCCGTTTTGGGTCTCTAGGAATCCAAAAAAGTGATTTTTAAAAAATGTCTGTCTGTTATAAAATCACAGCAAACTCAATTTGCAGTCACAATATCACGTATATAGTAGAGAATGAAGTATGCCTGGTTGCATATTAAAAGGAAATTAAGGGGCACCGCAGATATTTGGCGGGACTTCTTACAAGCCTTGTAAGTCTATTCTATCTAATAACTCTACTGTTGAATAAAGATGATATGAACAGTTTCCAGTATGGGAAAGTCCAGGGAGGCAGTCGCGTCCACTTATTTCCCTCTATATCTACTAATGTATTTTAAGTTATGGCACAGAAACATTACACATCAGGGATATTATTTAATACATGTAAAGTAATTTTAGATATTTAAACATTTTTCAAATACTGAAAAAGTAATTTCATATATTCAAAATACATTTCACATATTTTAAATCAATTTCGGATAACGGTAATACATTTACGATATGTTAAATACTATTGTGCATATTCAAAATACAATTTCTCTAATCAGAAACGCAATACCGCATATTTGCAAGGAATTTAATGTAAGTTATACATATTAATATTCTTCTTTGAATTATATCTTATGTATTTTAAATTATGGTTATCAAACTGCACGTTTCAAGAAAAGCATTTAACATATCTGAAATGCAGTTCTAATACAGATTTCCGAAATGTCAAATGATATTTCATATTATCCAAAATACAATTAACATATTTTAAATTTCAGACATGTGAAACACATTTCCTATAGGTATGTTAAATGCTACTGTGCTAATTTAAAATCCGATATCACGCATTAGAATTGTATATATTTGAAATGAATTCAAAGTAGGTATGTTATCCATGCGTTTATTTTTTTATCATATTATTTATATTAATAATGTGTTTTAAGTTATGGCGGTCAAAGTTTCAATAATTGAACATTTGCTTTTAAATGTTTTAAAAATATGCATTTCTCTTACGCTTATTAATAATTTTAAATCTATTTCTAATGTCAATATTACAATTTACTTTCGGCTTAGACTGCGTCGTCATTTGGGAACTACACCCAGCATTATCAGGTAAGGCCCGACCTGTAGCTTGTCTGCCTTTACAAGCATTTGCTCTAGAAGTTTCAGCAATATTTGTTCGTAGGCCTGCCTGCCTAAACAGGGCCGTGTGCTTAGATTATTTAAACCTTGGGGCGAACAAGGATTTGATCTTAATGTATTGTGTCTGCCAGGCTTAATCGGCTTATGCCTGTTAGCTGTTTGTGAACCCATACATAACGTTTCGCAAGACATTGCAGCTTGCATCTTCAGAGCGAATAGAACACTGAACTCAAACAGCTAACAGGCATAAGCCGATTAAGTATTATTGTCCTAGCAAACAAAATACATTAAGATCAAATCTTTGTCCGTCCCAAGGTTTGAATAATCTAAGCACACGGCCCTGTTTAGGCAGTCAGGGTGTTATGTTCGTTTGAAATTTGCCGCTCTGTATGAATTAATTTCTTAATTTGTTTGCCGCTTCGTAAGAATGAAAACGTTATCTTAATTGCAGTCTTATTTTGGGTTACGGTCTCGCTATTTTGTTTTGTCTTTCGAAGTTTGAGTTATGTTGATAGTTCCTTTTGTGTCGAAATTGCCGATTCTTGTTTTTCTCGCGCGTGACCTTAAGAACTTCCGAGAACTCACGTGTTCCTTATTCTAGAACTTCTATAAAACGTTTCGAAATATGGTTCAATATCTTTTGGGGGCCGATGCAGCTTCATGTCGCGTTAAGTATTCAGTCAGCCTTACACCTTTCCTGGCTCCGGTTTTTCCCAAATTACATCTTAAGGGAAGGGCCGTAAATAAATCGAGTGCTGCAAGTGTCGGCTTGGGTTTTCGACGGGTATACCTGGTGTAATTTTTCGTTTCATTGTTTTACCATGGGGTGAAAACAACACATCGACAATTGTCGGATTTTACAGAAGTACGCTAGGATTTTAAATCCAAACAAAGGCAATTCTTTGGGAATTGACCGATCGCCGTTCGGCGGATTAATTTCGAAGCTCAGCGCCTGTCTTTGTGCTGCTACTATCGTTCAACGATTAACAGCTTGTTGAAATCAACTTATTTTCCTGCATCTGGGAATCGCCCTTACATTGTGCCTATCTCGTTCTAAGCCATCCACCGGAATTCAAGGTAAAAATCCAGTTTTGTGTTGTGATAAAGAAACTTTTTTTGCTCGCGTTAACTTGCAGACTTCAAATTTAACTTCATATAAATAAAAAGACGACCTTCACTCGCCATATCTGGTGTTAGTTGTTAATTATAAAACTACCAGATTATATTCTGTTTTATTCTTGTGAAGTTCAACGTCCCTGGTGTACGTAGCTGTATGAAAAACGTAAATCCTGTTGCACCAGTGGCGGCGAGTTGTTTTTTCTGAACGTTCGAAGATTAAAATTATGTAATCCGAACTTATGGCGTTATCACTTGTCATTTTCTTGTACTATCATTTTTAACAATTTAATTATATGTGTGTTAAAAATTTATTGCCTGTTACTGTGTCTTTTGTACTTGGTTGTGTACGAATTTTTCAAGCTTAAATATATAGAAGGAGGCACAATGGTGAGTTCCGTTCCCGTAAGCTGTTCGCTTCTCGGCCTTCCACGAGGGCCTACAATCAGCTGGATTTGGAAGGTGGCGCCCACAAATTTTGACTTACCCTGTACACAACTAAAAATTTCCTCCCGTAAGCGATTTTCACGAACACCCTTACTCCTTTGAGCTAAGCCGTAGGCCGTTTACCATCTATCTGGTTACGGGTCGTCGGAAAAGCACGATTGGCCCGTAACAAGGGCCTACGAACAAATATGGCTCAAACTTCTAAAGCAAATGCTTGTAAAGGCAGACAAGCTACAGGTTGGCCCTTACCTGATAATGCTGGGTGTAGTTCCCAAATGACGACGCGGCCTAAGCCGAAAGTAAATTGTAATATTGACAGTTCGAGAAACCGTGAAAGCCTCAATATATCTGTGATATGTCATTGCATATTTCTAAATTAAGATATATGAAATAGTGTGAAATTAATATTTGAACTTCGAAAAGATAAACCCACTTGTATAAATGTATAGGTATTCAAAGCTATTAAAAATAAGACCAACAATAGTATTGGTTTTTAAGAATTTGTCTATAAATATTATAATTTTACATGCCCACTGTTTGAGAACCAATGATTTTTACATGAATGTCCCACAGGGTTCAAAAGAGAATTCAAAGTAAAAGTTAACTTTTTCGTCATTGATTACCTGCATAGCTGCCCAGTTTGGGCTTATTTCTAGTGCATTCAAGAAAGTTCTATGCTGGTACTCAAACGGTCCTTTCAGAACTTTTATATAATTACGTTTTTTTGAACACAAGTATAGGTAAATGTTTTACAATGATTTTAGTCTATAACTAGTTTAAAATATCTACTAATTTTGTAGTATAGGCTGTACAAAAATTTAATGTAAATTATTTATTTCGACCACGGAAGGAAGACGTAACATTTTTTGGATAAAACATTTTTCGAACTGTACCTGTCTAGTTTGTTTCAGTTGGGTGGCCACACTCGGCGGCAACATTTGCAGAAGCAGCGAATCGCTTTTTTTCTTTTCCCTTTTCAGCTCTTTCGCCTTCATGGCCAAGTTAGCCGCATAAAGCTGAAAATAAAAAAAAGTTTAGCTTAATCAGCACGTTCTTATTCTTCCGAAAATGTGGACTTTTTTGTAAAGATAAGTAAGCAAAATGTCTAAGCTGGGATTTTAAATTAAAAAAAGTTTCAAAGTCAAGAATAATTGAGCAAAAATAATTAGATCTAATACATTTTTGTACAATTTGCCATAAGTCTAAGCCAGTCCTCGAACTGACCCGAGAATTAGCCTTAGCAATTACTTGACATTTCATCATCTTCAATAGCTTGAATTAGTTATTGTTAGATTCGTCTTTACTCATTCACAGCTTGTGATATGATATTTCTCTTAAATAATGTTTCCTGAATTCTTAGACCGGAGTAGATAGCTGACTCCATACCTCAATTTGGTGGCAGATAGAAACTGCTTGATTTTGAATTATATCTCATCTTCTCAATCAGTCTGACATTCACTGAACAATAAAAATAGTAGAGCAAGAAGAACTAACGGAGCAGAAAAACGAACGCCTTTACAAATTTGCGTGGCCTAGATTTGATTAACAAGATACAAAGGTTTGAGGTTATGTTGCCGCTTTGTTTGTGTGTCAAACTGAACATAACTCAAATGACCTATAAACCTAGCTGAGAATTAATTTATATCAGAATTGGATAAAAAGGTTGGTGTTTTAAATATAACTAATAGAGTTCCAATATTAAATAATAACATCTAATACGTTTACTTTTATTTAACCTGTATCGTGGCTACTGCGTTTCGAACCAACCAGATGATGATGGGGGACACAGCTAGTACAACAACGAGGATGGCGATGCCTACAGCTTCTTGGCTCGCCGCAGTGCGTAGATCTTCATTCACGTAATCCCTAGATTTCAAAAGAAAACAGTCAATAGCTAGTGTTTTATGTGTTGACCACAATTAACTTTCTTTTTATGATCTTTTGCTGATACATATACTGGTAGTCTTGCATGGGTGACGGCGGCCGGCTTTGTTAGAAATACTTTGATATTGTTACGAAGTGTTGAGAACGTATTATTGGAAATGGAGCAAACCTGAAGTTGTGGAAAATTTCTGCTAACATCTGGTTTGAAGCATCAGTGATCGTGCAAAGGACAATAGTGCCATTATAACGTCAAATAGGTTAATTTATGTTAGGCTTTTAACGCTGACAAATTTGTTTGCTTGACAGCTTGAGGGTGCCACTGTCCCTTTCACGATTGATGGTGGGGTTGCCTAACATTCCGCAAAATGTATGAAAAGCTAACATCTCACATGATTGCTAAATAAGCATTGCCGTAGTGATTAACGTAGACTCACTTTACATTTTAAAAGGTTTCTTAGGAAAAAAATGAATAGAAGCTTTTCTAAAACAGTTTCGGCTATGCATCCAAATATGTATACGTCAAACTGAACATTTCGAGTTGGAAAACTGTAAGAAGTACACGCGACTCGCCGAAATCTGACCGACAAGCTGCAGTCAGCTGATGGAGTAGTGGCGTAGGGTTGGTTATACAGTTGGGGGTGCTTATGCATCACAATATTTAGACTTTTCTAATATAAACGTTGTTGTCTTTAGAATATTTTGTAGATGAATTAATGGCCACGAGACGACCTAACACCAACGGCTAGGTTAGAGTGCGAGTTCCATGTGCAACGCCAACGCCAACGCCACTGAATTCCAAAGCTTCTCTAAAATCTGAATATGGATTAACCTGGATGAAAACTCCTTTCTGTACGTTGTGCACTTCTTACGGTTGTCAAACTCTACAATTTCAGAGAAAAAAATTCCAGAAAACCGTAAAGGTAGGCTGAAGAAGAAAATTGAAAATTCTGTGATTTTGACGGAAATGCATCTACGAAGTAGAAATGATTATAACTACTATGATCAGCATGAATTTACCATTTTAAGTATGTTGTACCAAAAGGATTAAAATCCTCTACTACTTTCATAAAAATCCATTCAATAAGCAAGCCTGTATAAATAAATAACTAAGCGCTTACTTAATAACATGTCGAAGTTCTTTCTGCAATTTTCTCAGCTCCTCGGTGTAAGTAGCAACGGAATCGAAGAAATCGATAGCCTCAGTGATATTTGGCGCCCTTTTTATGTTCTGAATAATAATGTCGCATCTAATACAAAAAAAATCATTATGTTTTCAGTAAAAACAAGCCGTAAAAGCGTCGCTTACTTGTGTTTTATGGACCCGTAATTTTTCATTGCATTTGTGAGCCTTTTGTAGACGTTCTTCAAATAAGGGACATAGTTAAGAGATCCGTTTAATAGGTCCTTTGCAATTGCGTCGTGACGCACGTAATTGATGTAGTTACTGCCACGGAGGACCCCTCTGCCGAAGTAATTAACCCCGTATACACTTGCTATTCCCGTACTTTCAATACTGCGTAATAAGCTCTTGAATGCTAGTAAATACCTGTAAAACATCGACGCAATTACTTAAACTGATGGATTCCTTTCCAGATATCTAAGGGATATTTACATTTATCGCTTGTCGAACGACGAGGAAGTTTATGGGAGAATAGTTTTCTCTACAGTTATCGCCCGATTGAATAAGCGAACTTTAAAAACAGAATAAAAATACTCTGGGTCGACCAAACTTCTAAAATCAATTGGTTTAAAGGTTGCTACTAGTGATGCCAATGAAATTTATGTTAAAATTACCGATAACTAATTAAGTTAACCAACTGTACGTAGGAAATATTAAGTTTTAGAATGTTTTGCTAAATATAGAAAATTAACAAACCAACTCGTAATTCTTCAATAAAAGTTAACTTTACTAACAAATGTTATAACCAACGCAAGATCGAGAATTATGTTTATGTTACCCTTAACACTAATGTGTTAAATGATGTTAAGAGACTGTGGATACCAGGCCCTATTACCTATAAATCACAACATATTGATATACTGTATGCTGAAGTCAACTCGAATCCCTTGGTTTAAATCGATTTACATCAGGGACTTCTTCTTCTACTTCAATCTACTTTGATTGTTTGGCAGCTCCCCAAATGGTTTTGTTCTAAGGCATTTAATTCGGAATATTTTGTTACACTTGCATTAGTTATGACTTGCTTCAGAAAATCTAGAAGGGGTCTTCCAAGGCCTTTTCTTCCTTGTACCTTGCCGTCTAATATATTTACAACAGAGCTATTGTGTCTAGTTACACGGTCTATCCATTGGTGCTGCTATTTTCTAGTATTTTCAGTAATCACCTCCCTTCTCCTATTTTTTGGTATCCCTTTTAATGATTAGTTCTGCCTGCTATGTCTCCAACACCGTATCTTAAAGGTTTATAAGGTTTTTCTTTCTATTCACATAGTACAAGTTACCAGTGTTCCACAAGACACTTGCACAATTAATTAAAATTGGTAAAAAGGCCTTGCCATTGGGTTTGCATGTTTTTATGTTGTTCCTATTGAGACTTTTGAGCCGTTCACCTCCTCCACAGTTTTTAGTCTGACTGGTTTATCGTAGCAGCCCATTGTTGTCTATTCGCGGCCCTCCTTTTCATTTGTTGGAAGTTCCTACTTCCTTATTTGTTTTACATATGTTAAGGTACAACACTTAAAGTTTAACCGGGCAGCGACGTCAATAGCCAGCTAAACATTGCCAATGTATATCAACGAATTACTTACTGCACCATGATAAGCTACTACGGGACTTTGAGTTGCAGAATGTTCCTGATACTCTGCATTAACACTTGTCTGGTAGCATATTTTGCTTGTCAGTATCACTTTTTATAGCCTTGTCGACCAGTAAGGTATATTTTTGATACAATTCATGAGACTTAACGTCTTGTGTACATTTGCCTTAACGTTCCTTCTGCTGTGCTTAACCTGCAAAAATTTCTTTCCACAAGTTTTACAAGCTTAGCAAATAGATTTATAGGATCTGCACGTCCCCTGTCAACATCTGGAATCGGCAGTAAAACCGTATCACCTTTTTCAGCTGCTCCAAACTCTTTATTTGACGACATATTCATAATATTTTTCTTGAACTCCGAATGATTCTTGTACGCAATTTATATTGACCTTGATGGCTTCGGACTCGAGACATAATGTACAAGTTATGTCAGTCACATCATTATTTCTCCTAGTGTTACCGGCACTATCTCGGGCAAGCGCTATACATACTATGCATATACAGGGTGTTAATGAATGGCAGGGACACATTTCTAGGGGTTAAAGTATACATGAAAACAAACATTTTTTGTTAATAAATGTATGCTCAAAAGTGTTTCCTTTCAGGGAGAGAGCTTCTCAAAGATTCTGTAAGAAGCGCCTAAATGTAGGCAGAAATAGGCCGACGATAAATTAAACAAACAAAGAAAGAAATGTAGGCAACTCAATTTACTACCTACTATTTGTTTCCATAACGACGATACCTAAAGCCCATCCAGAAGCTGGGGGCGACATTTTGAACACTTACTATAATTTTGTTAATTTTTGAATTAGTTATTGTAAATTTTTCAAATATGTAGTTGATTTTTGTTTTGTAATTTTGGTTTTTTCTATTGCTTAGTTTTGAAGCATTTTGTTAATTAATTTATCTACTACTACTGGGAGAAGAATGGAAAGTATGGAAACGCAAAAAAGAAGAGACCAGATGATGGGCCATGTACGAAGAGAGGGTTAACAAAAAACAATCTTAGAAGGAGAAATAGAAATAAAACCCCGAAAAGAAGCTCTCATTTGGAATATATATGTTACAGTCAAAGACCGAATCGCGGCCATTGACAAGTTTGACTATAGAAGTGTCGTGTAGGCATTGTCGGCATTGGCCGGACATTCTCATCATTGACCCTACACACTGGAACATGTTATAGTTACAAACAGTTGAAACAGTGTGAAAATAACAACATAGGTCGGCAACTGACATCATTGCCCCTTCACTGTTTGCCAATGTTAGGAACACTGCATTGCGCAAGTTGTTCAGAATCAGCTGACAGCTTTGTTAAGTTACGTTTAACAACATAGTGAGTTTAGTGCTTTCATCCGTAACTTCCGTTTTAAAATATTAGTATCTACAGATAGTACCTAACAATTTAAGAATTATCTTAATGAGAAAACGTGATGATAACAATTTGTTGCGTAGCAAGCAAGTATGCAAGGTGGTAATGAATAGCAGGGACAAACTTCTAGGAATTAAAGTACGTATACATGAAAACAAACATTTTTTGTTAATAAATGTATGGTTAAAAGTGTTTCCTTTCAGAGATAGAGCTTCTCCTCAAAGATTTTTTAAGAAGCGCCTAAATGTAGGCTACTCACTTTACTACCTACTATTTGTTACCATAACAACGGAAATTAATACAGGATAAATAAAGCCCCCTTTCCCAGTTTTCAACTTCCAATTAAATTTAAAATAAATTAATTAACAAAATGTTTCACAACTAAGCAATAGAAAAAACCAAAATTACAAAACAAAAATCAACTATTTGAAAAATTTACAGTAACTAATTCAGAAAATTATATTAGTAAATGTTCAAAATGTCGCCCCCAGCTTCTACACCCGAAGCACATCAACGAAGTAAATTCCTGAGCACCGCTCCAAATATACCAGGAGTCTGTTGAACTTCTTCACATGCAGCAAGAATACGCGCCGTAAGTTCTTCTACAGTTTCAACTGGGGTAGCATACACTAACGTTTTAACATGACGCCACAAAAAGAAATCAAGTGGGACCAAATCAGGAGAACGTGGAGGCCACGCCACATGCCCTCCTTAACCTATCCATCTGTTGGGAAAAGTGTTATCTAAACATTCCCTGACTTCCGCCGAAATATGAGCAGGTGCACCATCGTGCTGCAGCCACATTTGAGGTGGAACATCTTCCAAAAGTTCAGGCAGGACATGGCGCAAGAAATTCAAATAAATTGCTCTTGTTAACCTTTGGGATAGCAGATATGGTCCAATGAGTCTATCGCCAACAATCCCGGCCCAAATGTTTACTGAAAATTTTTGCTGGTATCCTTTTTGAACCACAGCATGGGGATTTTCATCGTCCCAAATATGGCTGTTTCTACTGTTGAATATTCCTTCTTTCGTAAAAGATGCCTCGTCACTAAACAGAACGTTTATTGGGAATTCTGGATCTTCACTACACCGCCGTAGAAATTCCTGGCAAAATTCTACCCTTCTGGGAAAATCTGCTAAATCATGCCTTGTACCCTCCGTGGATGGTACGGATGTAGCTGCTGCTCTTGTAGTACTTCCCATACTGAAACATGGTTTACTCTCATTTCATGCGCTATGGCTGCTGAAGTAGTAGAAGGATTTTCAGCCACTCTCTCCAAATCTTCTTCCTCAAAATCCACCGTTCGCCTTGTTCTGGTAGCTCCATAGCTGTATCTGTTGACAACGAATGTACCTTCCTCCCGCAGCCGACGTGAAACTACACTAGAGGCCTTGTGCGATGGATGATTCCTATTCGGAAAATGTTCTTGGGACAGGCGAGCAGCTTCGCGTGCGTTACCCCAAGCAGCTCCATACATGAACACCACGTCATGCTGTTCGGCAAAAGTATAATTCGCCATAACACAAAAATACGAAACGCAGAACAAAAATAACGAAGAAAATAATTATCAGAAAAATCACAGAACGAAAAAAACGAATTATAGAAGGTACAGAAAGAAACGAATGTAGGAAAAGTCAAAAAATATGGAATTGTGTCAAAGTTGGCGTAATTTGAATGAATGTATGTCTACATCGATATTTTTTTCAAAATTCTGTGTGACTTGTACAAAATATCTTAAAATGCAATTTGGTTTGCCTATTTTCAGGTACTTCTTAAAGAATTTTTAGGAGGCTCTATTTTGTAAAGGAAACTCTTTTGACCACACATTTATTAACAAAAGTTGTTTGCTTTGTTGTGTTTTGCAAGCCCTAGAAGTTTGTCCCTACAATTCACCCTGTATATCTTGCATACTTCTGAAGATTGCGTCTTGATTATTTTACAGTTTTGTTTTATCTGAGGTTATTGAGAGCTATATAACATTCTAATCTTAATTGGCCTATCGTCTTCTTCCTCCACTTTCTCCTATATTTCTAGATCGTTAACACGGTTTTCTATATCATCTTTATGTAGTTCCTATAAGTGTGTCTTCCACCACATATTTCTTTATTGTCTGTTAGTATTTCCCCGTTCTTGTTTTGTACATATCACTGACATTTAGTTTTCCTCCCTCTAATCGTAATTTTTATCTTTTTGTTATGCTTTGTCCATTTTACCCTTCTTCATATCTTATTCCATATTACCACAGTTTTCTTTTTTGTAGTTTTCTATTACTCTTCTGGCTTCTCTTTGTATTTTATTCCTAAATTTTCGGTACCTTTGTTGTTCTTGTTCTGAATTTTTATACTACCAGCGTTCACCAATTATTTCTGTAGTTATCCAGGGTTTGCTGTTCTGTTTCTTATTAGTTCCAATAGTTTCTCTCACACGATTTGTTATTCCTTGTTTTATCTTTTCTCATTTCTTTTCACTGTTATTGCTTGAGCCGCCTAATTACCGCAGGTTGAAGAAGTAATAACATGTCTCTATTTTTTGATAACGTTTTGAATGGTGTCAGAAACATCGAAACGAGTGGTGGACATTTTGAGCAACTTTTATAACTAAAATAATAAAATTTCTAGTCTAATGTAAATAAAGCTTCCTGCTTTCATTTTAATGCAAACAACTAATTAATTTGCTGTTTGGTTGGGATTATTGAATTAATTAAATTAAAATAATGAATTGTGTTGAAAAGGCAGAAAACCGGTCAACCAGTTTAACAAATAGTACCAATTAAAAGAGAACATACGTTTATCAAGGTATACTAGAAGTGATTTTGTTTAGGCGGGTACAAAGTTCAGGGTTGCGTATGGCTCAAGTACAACGCTTGCCATTACTAAGTAGCTTACCCCTGCTGCGTACGCCAGCGACACCAAAAATGTTTCCTCGTCGCAACAAATTATAAGTCGGGTAGAAATAATACTGGTTCGATAAAAATAATAAAACATCGAGATTTTAATATGGACATAATTATTCATTTTATTAATTTAGTAAACAAATTAAATTCGAACTATGGAAGAAAACAATATTAAATTATAAAAATATATATAGTTAATATAATTAATATTAGTCATCAGAGAAATGTTCATAGTCATCAGATAAATCGTCGTCACTATCGCC
>JABXWE010060091.1:0-11604 GCA_014611495.1 Limonius californicus
ACTTAATTAATTGACAAATTTCTATGATACCACACATTCCCCCAGATTTCCACAGCCTGTTGGATGGCAAATCAATTGTGAATAGATTATAAGAGCTATTAAAACAATTAAGGTTTATATACCTGGGATGTGTGTGGTGGTAGCTCAGTTGACATAGCGCTTGCTTTCTGAGCAGAACGTCGATTCTGGCATGGGTTCGAAACCCCAGCATTACCATGTAACGTGTAAAAATCTAGTGCTGCAAACCCACCATACACAATTTCCCAATCCGGTAAGCAACCGTGGGGTCTTAATTCTAAATTCCCTTCTCTGGGATTTCTGTCGTTCGGATTCGACGGGGAATTAATGATTCTTAGGTAGATAGATATTAAACTTGAAATTTTTAAACATTCTTAGACCACCTCCAAGACCTACATCGTTTTTCGGCGTCTCTGACACGTCGCAAAATGCAATCAAATACCTTCATGCAGTTTTCGCAAAATGTTTTTGTAAACAACAAGAACTTTGGAAGCGCGCCATTTTAGAGGCTGGTTTCCTCACAGAAATGTTGTTACAAACTTTCTAATGCCTAAGAGCTATTAAATAACTTAAAATTTAGGTGAAGTGGATTAACAGTTTTTAAGTAAACCTTTAATTTTGAAACTACAAAAATATTTAATTAGAACTAAGACGTCCTATGAAATTGCCAGTTACCATGTTGGAAAATCTTTTATGGAAGAAATTACTCCAAAAGAACATGTTTAATTTTCGTTTCCTAGTTCGGATTTATTAGGAAAAAAATTGATTCAATGTGTTTTCATTGTACCTCTGCAAGCCAAATTTCGGTATCGGTTGAGTAGATACGGAGGGTTATACACATACATACATAAAAGTGCGCGTACGCCCACACACATACACACACCATACACACTACACACACTAATATTTTAAGGAGCTTGTAGGTCCGTAATGCATATTTCCGTCAAATTCTCAATATCGAAAATCTTAGTAATCGCAATACCTCCACTTGTAGTATAGCAAGGTAAAAAAACAGGAAAGAACATCCTTTTCTAATATGTGTACGATCGCACACCCAAATACTACCTGCGCTAATCTCGGAAAACCGAAATAATCTACCACAAGTAAATAATTTCATTAACGACGATAATCATAGATAGATCAAAATTCCTTTACAAACATGATATAATTCTAAGTCTGCACAACTTAAGATGAAAGATAGTTCCTTCGTGTTTGTGCGGAACTTAATAAACTTCTCTTGGCTACATGCCCAGTCAGGCAGGATAAAATCATCAGGATGTTATTTTCCGCGAACACCTGTAACCACTAACATCACTGCCTGGTCTGCCGAAAATATTTGTTCTCTCAAGTTTATAAAAATAAGATTGTCGTACGAGTCAGAAATTGCTCTGAATAAAACCATTTAACAATATCCATATACAATAATTGTATTGTTTTTGTAGCAACACTTGTAAAAAATTTTAGTAGATTTTGCTAATATTAAAGCATATCTAATAGTTTTTCATCAATTTTAAATGGCGTAAAATACGTTTACCAAAGGTACTTACAATGTTTTATGAAAAGAAAATTCCTCATTTGGCATTCCCAGTGATAAATTACTTTATTAACAGAATAAGCTCCCTTGAATCATCGCGGCAGCTTATGAAAACCATACGCTGCAATCCGTCACACACAATTCCCCAATCTGATTGGCAACCCCGGAGCCTTAATACCAAAAACCTTCTCGGGAATTTCAGATATTCGACGTTAAACTGTAGATGTCGTATGATTCTAACATCAGAGATGAGAAGAAGCACGTATTCTTGCATAATTAATAAGTAATTTTAACCCGTTGCATATGAGTATGAATTTCCACAAAGTACGGCTAAACCAATCAACAAATATACGCCTGTCTGTAGAATTACTTTATTAATAGCCTCTTATACACATTTTTGGCACAGGGTATTATACAATCTGGCATAGTGATCATCTTTTTCATTCTCCGTCTCTATATAGGTATTGTTTTTATTTCAATAAACGCGCATTTGGTTAAATTTGGAAGAATGTAATATTTCTACTGCAAATACAATGGTATAATCAAAACAACATTCTTCTGTTTTAACTTTTTTTTTAGTAACACTGTATGTTTATATATTTTTCCATACAGTAAAGCTGTATAGATTGACTCGTACTGTATGCTATGAAAAATGTTCGGCAAAAATTAATTTTACACCTTTTCTAGTGTGAAATGGAAAATTCCAACATATTGAATAGCTATAGCAGATATGGTTATTAAAATTATAATGCTCATGTACACATGTTGATCATTGGAACGCCCTCTATAAATTGATATCAGGAGAATATTATTTATAGGCAACGGTATGTGGATGGAAGTAATAAGAGTATAATATCTACCACACGAACTGTAGTATAGCGATTGTTATTAAGTCATCGATAACGCAATTCATTGGATAGGGATCGTTACAAATCTGCTATAAACTTAAAAAATACATTATAATCAAAGAAATCAATAAGTGCCGAAATTTCTTAGAAATTGTATAGTTTCCGGGATATAGCGATTTTTCACATTTTATCAATACAAACTTGACCTGAACTATTCGATTCTCTTCCACTAAATGAGTTTGTATGATCACATTAAGGCGGCCTTGTAGGTAGTTAATACTAAGACGGTAAGTTTGCAAGAAAGATAAGATTTCTATACATTATTCTATGCACAGTGCGGTATTATATAATTTTTGCGCACTGACAAAAAACAGTATATTTCAGGAAGAAAATTTCGGATAGTGTTAGATTGCTGTAGATCATTCAATAGTAGCCATGCATATCTATCAAATTTAAAAATTATAAAAGAATCATCAAGAAGATTACTGCACAGGAAAAAAGACAAAAATACGGCATACACTACTAACTATTCAAAAATTTTAAACTGCCATGACATCCAATAAATGTTAACAGTTAAGCTTTCGCACAACAATGCTACTTCTCATGTTGCTCATTTGATAACTAGCATACGCGACTTGTCTCTTTGTTGGTTCCACTCATTTGGTACACAGTATTTAGAAGAAGAAAACAGTCGCAAAGCCAGTGTAAATGTTGCCACGTCTTGAAAATTCGCCAGAAACGAAGAAATATGAAATCAGTGCAAGGTCCAACCTCGTATAAATGAGTGGATTCAAACAAGAAGGCAGGAGTGAAACAATCACATCTCGAGGATGAAGGAAACCCGATTAGTGCGACAAACTAGAGATAAATCGCCAATAGGGAAAAGATCCCGAGTTAGACCGACGAGAAGATGAAGAGAACCACTATAAATTGGAGCGGACAGGCTGAAGCCCATATAGAAGTTGCAAGAAGAACAAGAAGAAGAAGAAGACAATTGTTTGCTGCAACACTCGTTCTTCGCGCACTCCATTCTTGTTTGGCCGATTCTCTTCCTTAATGTCCTCATCTCTGTCGTTTCCATTATTTGTCTTATTTTCTGTGTTTCTCTTCGAGTTTCTGCTGCATATGCCAGAACAGATCGCACCACACTTTTAACATCAGTGTTAATTCAGATTTCCCCGATCCTTCTATTCCACCACCTTTATTTATCTTTTTCCAAACTCTATAAACAGTGTTTTTACAAAAGCCATACACTTTAAGTTCCTCAGAGGCTAAATATGGACTAATTTTTGGTTGTTTATCGTACACTTCTTGGATTAACTTACTTTTTCCAAATTCAGTTAAAACAAACATGGTCGGTATTGGCAGATTCACTGAAAATAAACCAAAACAATTGAACATCTAATGTCAAACTAAACATATTACCTTGTTACTTGATTATTTATACGAAAACATTAGAAATTCATTATAGTCCCAATTTACGTACGTAAGTTTGCAAAAGCAAACAGCGTAAGAATCCAAATTTATAAGAAATTGTAAAAAAAGGTTACTTTCTAAAGTGCGTATAATATATCACAATTGACATATTTGTTTGTATTTTTAAGTGTGTAATAAACGTTATTTTGTTGAAATCTGCTATTCAAATATATTTCTTTTAGGTTTGCTTTTTAACTATTACCAGATTCCAGTATTATGTATTTTTGAGCCTAACGCACCTCAAAATGGTCATAATCCGCCTTTGCCTAGCGTTTGGACTCTATTGTGGCCCAGCTAAATAATTCCATACAACGCTCAATGTTCCTAGTTTTCCTACAAGATTCACGTTGCTTACCTACAATTTAGTAAGGATTTTGGTAAGATGCACCACCTTGACCTGATTCTAGTAGTGTATTACCATCAGACGTCTAAGTGTTTATTTGCCTATGGTAATACTCACAGCAGGCAAAAACCGTTGCCTAACACAAGTACGAAAATCTCTTGTATATGTATTACAAAACTGATATATAATTTATATAATAATGTTCTAACAGAACTAGAATATAATTCATTATAGATGGTTATTATCAGCTGTCTCTGCAGTTGCATAAAAACATATATGTTGCCTCATTATCTTATGTGAATAACCCTATACATGCCAATATAGGATATCTTTATACAAGCACCATTCTATTTTATTTTGTAAGCCACTGCATTACCCACAGCACACAGAATCACCTAAAAACCTTTGTTGGCAAGATATCTATTTTGTAACAGTGTTGTACTGGGCACAGAAAATTCCATATTTCAGCAGGTATTCAATTTCTTATACTTCAGGGCTGTGTAATCGTGTGGATGATTGATGGCAGCGATGGATCACCATTTCCGTGATGACTTGTCTATTGCTTTTCTCTAAGATACCTGTGCTAAAGCGAATATTGTTTATAGTATTTAAAGCTGACCCAAACATGTTCTAAACAAGCATTCCATGATAAATCTAAATAATTAAAATTTAGGAGAACTTCATAATATATAGCTTTCAAAAAATATGTGGTTGCGTAGGCTAATGCTTGTTTTGCATCCCATTAACGTATGTGGGAGCTTGATTAACGGTCAAACATATCTTTCTAATTTTAATTTGTGAGCTACGATGGCTTTTACTTTACAACTGAACTTCTTTATGATGAAATTTAGAAAACATCCTACCTATGCTAAAAAAAGTTGAAAATAGGACCAGTTTACAAGAAAATAATGATATAGTTGCCAGCACAAATACAAAACTAAAATAAAAAACATAATTAAATACGCCCTGAATCACGAAAAGCGCAGAACGTAAACAATATTTTATTCGCTAAAGAATATATAAAGTGTTTCAAAATCGACGCCTGTGTTTTGGGATTTCATTCAGAGCGGACTAGAATTAAGAGGAAATTTTTTCAGATCGTCCTTTGGAATCTAGTTATTGATTAATATTAAAAACTTAACATTTAAATTAAACACTTTTAGAAGCGCATATTAGCAAACCAGACTTTTGCCACATCTTTTATCACAAAATGTGTTCAAATTGGTTGCCTCCTACTTCAAGTCAAAGATTCGTACGATTTATCGTGGAAGCACGAGCCGTCTGTAGCAAATTTTCGTGTATTAAAGCCACAGCAGCGTGAATACAGCTACGACATCTTCAGGATCTACGCGCAGGTTCGCGGTAAACTTTTTCATTCAAATGGCCCCAGAAAAAGAAATCCAACGGATTCAAATGAGAAGATCTAGGAGGCCATGGAATACGTCCACCTTTTCGAATCCAATTCTCTGGAAAATTTTCACAGGAAATGCCTCACTTATATTCCATAATGTAACGGTGCACCATCATGTTGGAACCAACAGACTGAATTAAGTCGGTTATGTAGAATGCAGACCAATTACATTGTTATGTAATAACCCAATGTTTATTGACCATCGTTTCGGATTAGATTTTTTGCGTATTAAATGATGGTTTCCACTAGGCCGGGTTTGCTTCCTTTTCTTACCTTTCTCCTTCTTCCTTTCTTAGATATTGTCGGGTTCTGCCCCATATAACGCGCTAGTAATATTCTTATCCATTGTACGCGTTTCAGTCTCTGACGTACTTGATGATTCGAACGCGCTTTAAGAATCAGAAAATAACAAAGCACGATAATATGGATCTAAGTCTGAATCATCTACGTCTTCGTCCGATGATTGTTCTTGTTTTGCAGTTGCTTTAATTTCGACTTCGGTTTCAGTTTGAAAATCTCCTTTGTTAGAGTTTCTGTTTCCCTGTTCTTGTCTTTCGCTTTCTTTAGCATTATTCACTTCACCAATAAACATTTTATTTTACTTTCGAGTCAGCGTGAAGTTCTCTTTTTCCGTCAAAGATTGGACCGCTATTTCCATTTTCTTGTATTTCGTTTTCTTCGGCAATCTGCATTTTTTCGACTTCTATTTTTTTTCCATCATCAGCGTCGGGGTGCTTTTGTTCACTTTCTAGGCTATCGGTTTCTTCTTTATTTTTCAAATCATAACTCTGCCTATTTCCATTGGTTTCCATTTTGGTATTCCGAACATTTTCTTTATTAAGTACTACTTTTATATCTTCTAATTGCTTAAAACCTGACTTTGGTATTTTTTACTTTCGACTTTTCTTTTCTTGTACTGACCCTGATTCAACGAGATGTTTACAATCAAAGCAGTTTCCAACAATGTCTTGCCTCTCCATTCTTGTTGTAAAGCCATATTAAACATAAAACAGGAAGATTTTGGAAAACTGTTTACACCATGGATTGAACTGAATCTGCACAACTCAAAATAATAACAGTTCATATTCGCTTTCAGATACACACTTAATTAGGAAAAGTGACACAAGTCGAAATAAATCAGTACAAAGAATATTTTAAGAGATAATTAAATCAAGAATAGTGGCAGAAAACAGAATAGTAATACATTGAATCAAGAAAAGTGACACTTTTCCGCTTATGACGGATTTTAAAAGTTATAGTTCCCTAACCTTATTGGAATAAGAGAAGGAAGATGTTGTTGGAAAGGGAGGAGACAGCATCTATTTCAAAAAACTGAATGAAGTGGAACACGAGAGCAGAACAATGATGACGAATAAGGCAATAATAACGGTAAGCGATAAAGGGTTGTATAAAAAATGTAATACGAAGGGTTTTGCAGCAAATAGAAGCTGTGAAAATAGCATGGTCAATAAAAATTCTCTCAAATTCGCAACCTGGAATATTCGTACTCTCCTACAGGCAGGAAAAATGAATGAAGTAGCAAACGAAATGATGAAATATAAAATTGACATAATAGCATTACAGGAAATCAGATGGTGCGGGCAAGGGTCAGTGAATGAAAAGAATTATTCCGTGATGTATAGCGGTGCAGCAAAACAAGGTCAACATGGAACAGGATTTTTAATCGCAAATCACGTCAAAAAATATATATTAAATTTCCAAGCAATTAATGAAAGATTATGCAAATTAAGAGTAAAAGGTAAATACTACAATGTAAAGATAATAAATGCGTATGCTCCAATAAATGATGATAAAGATGAAGTAAAAGAAGTATTCTACGAAACCCTGCAACAAGCATGCGATTGCGCCCCGAAATACTATACTACAATTGTATTAGGTGACTTCAACGCCCAAATAGGGAAAGAAGATAGCATATCAGAAGTCGCAGGAAAGCACACCATACATAACAATTGTAATGACAATGGTTTTCGATTGTGTAACCTAGCGGCAGCACAAAACATGATAATATCTAGTACTGTATTTCAGCACAAGGCCATACATAAAGGCACCTGGATTTCGCCAGACCGCAAGTATCTAAATCAAATTGACCACATATTAATTTCTAAAAGGAGGTCCCCACTTGTTCAGGACGTGCGCAGCTATCGCGGACCTAACTGTGATTCTGATCACTTTTTAGTAATGATCAAAATTAAGCAAATCTTAGAGGCAGTAGTAAGAGAACCGAAAACGAACCAAAGGAAATGGGATACTGCAAAACTGAACAACAAAGAAATCAAGTTAGAATACCAAAAACGAATTAAGGAAAACCTTAAAAAACAGGTAGTACCGAACGAGATAGACAAAGTGTGGGAGAAAACGATTAAAGCAACACAAGATGCGGCAAAAGAAACACTGGGTTATAAAAAAATGGGAAAATAAGAGTGCAGAATGGTTCGATCAGGAATGTAGAGATAACATTGAGAAGAAAAACAAAATTAGGCAAAAGATGCTACAGAAAGACACAGAAGAAAATAGAAGAGAATACGCAGCATTAAGAAGAGAAGCAACCAAGACATGCCGGAAAAAGAAAAGGGAAATGTATAACCAGCAAATACTAAAAATAGAGGAATACAACCAACGCAACAGAGCAAGAAAATTTTATAAAGAAATAAAATCCTACAATATGCCTACCAAGAGCAAACATATGCATGTAAAAGCAAAGATGGCGAGATATTATCTGAAAAAAGAGATATATTGAACAGGTGGAAAGAACATTTCTCCAGCTTATTAAATGACGCAGAGGAAGAGATGTGGGAGGAAGCGAATGAAGGAGTGCAACAGATATATGAGAGAAAAAGCCAGGAAGATGAATATCCATCACTAGAAGAGGTGTGCACGGTTATAAATAAAATTAAAAACAACAAAGCTGCAGGAGAAGATGGAATAGTAGGCGAACTAATAAAAAACGGAGGTGAGGAACTACACATCCAAATGCACCAACTAATCCAATTAATATGGAAAGATGAAAAAATGCCGGCAAACTGGAAGTGTGGCGTAATAGTACCTCTTTTCAAAAAAGGTGACAAGCATATGTGCGACAATTACCGCGGAATAACTCTGCTTAACGTATGCTATAAGGTACTCTCGTGCGTGATCCATAACCGGCTGGCAAAATATACTGAAAAGCAATTGGGGGACTATCAAAACGGTTTTAGGCCGGGCAGATCTACCACAGACGGCATATTCACAGTGAGGCAAATTTGTGAAAAATCTCTTGAATATAACATAGAATTGCATAACCTTTTTATCGACTTTAGGCAAGCCTTCGATAAGGTGAGAAGAAGTAAGATCATGCAGATACTAAAGGAACTACAGATTCCAGATAAGCTATGCAGGATGGTCCTGATGACGCTGCACGACTCCAGAGCGATGGTGACGATCCAACAAGAACATTCCGACATATTTCAAATAAACACAGGTGTAAGGCAAGGAGACTCACTATCCGCAATGATATTCAACCTAATACTGGAGGCAGTAATACGAAAAACAAATGTGACAGGTAATATTAAGACAAAGATGGTTCAGATCAGTGCTTACGCGGACGACCTGGTTATTATTAGCAGAAGGCTAAAAGAGCTCAAAGAGGTATTTAAGAAACTGGAAAATGCAGCAGCAGAGTTGGGATTACGCGTAAATGAAGAAAAGAAAAATACATGCAATTAAAAAGGGAAGAATATCAACTGCGGGACCTAAAAATAGGCAAATACACATTTAAGGAGGTGGTTGAATTTATATATCTAGGAGCCCAATTAAACACGAAAAACAAAATGGAAGAAGAAATAACAAGAAGAATTCCGTCTGGAAACAAAGGTTACTACATACACAAAAACCTACTGCAATCCAAGTTATTAAACAGAGCATCAAAATGGAAAATCTACAAATCCATAATCAGACCCGCGATGCCATATGGATGCGAAACCTGGTCCCTAACACAAAATGTGCAGAATAGATTAAGAACGGCGGAGAGGGCGATAGTAAGGAAAATATGCGGGTCAGTGCGAGAAGAAAACGAACTGTGGCGCAGAAGGACAAACGCGGAGATAGCCGAGTTAATGGACGAGGACATAGTGCGTTTTATAAAAGTGCAGAGATTAAAGTGGGCAGGTCATGTCACACGAATGGAGCATACAAGAAATGTAAGAAGCATAATGGAATGGACACCGAATTATGGACGAGCGAGAGGCAGACCGAGGGAAAGATGGATAGACGGAGTGCAGCGAGACGCCAATGTTCTTAAAGTAAATAACTGGAAAAGGGCCGCGTGTGATAGAGGCCGTTGGAACATGGTAATTCAAGAGGCTAAAATCCACAAAGGATTGTAACGCCGGATAAGTAAGTAAGTAAGTAAGTAAGTAAGTTCCCTAACCTTATTCATGAAAACTGTCACAACACGAAATGTGTCATTTTACTTCTGCAATAACATGAATACCTTCTTGTAGCAAATCTATAGTGACACTGTTATGCCACTACAAATATAAACTAGCCTAAAAATAAAACTGACATACTGACCCCTAGAGGATGAATTTGGTGTTAAAGATGTGACATTTCTTTAACACAAGGAGGCCAACTATACGCATCAATAACAGTGTTAACTTCAAAATCGCCATTTTTTTAGTAATGTCATTGTTCTTACAGGAGTGCGAAATGTGGGTCACTGTTTAAAGTGACTCGAAGCTCACTATCCCCATCAAGCAAAACGTGATTTCTTTGAGGTTTAAATGGATGCAGACCATTTCTCTTTAATAATTTTTTGAATCGTATCGTCTTGGAAATAAGTTTGAGACCATACAATCAGAAGGCTTGAAACAGTCCGTGGAGACGGGTGCCGGGTTTAGCTGAAAGCCAGAAGTTCGTAATAACATGCGGCGAATTGGAATAGTTATAACAGGTTTTTTTATATTAAAATATTACAATAAATAAAAATGTATTTGATTCTGATGTAATAAATAAAAGTTATGATATTCGGACAAGGTAGTAAGGTATGCAAAATCCTGATAGGTACGCCCCTGGTACTGGGTTGGAGGTCGACTCAATGGCACTACTCCGGTTGTTCTCAGGCTGCCTACGGCGTGCTGCGGTTGTACTCTGTAGATTTCAATAAACAACCAAATGGTTGCCACTTGGCAGTTCGTTTTAAATGTGGTAAACAAAACTCATGCACGAAACCACTAATGGGAGTCGTTTCGGTCAGGGGCGTCATTCGGGGGGGGGGGCAGGATAGGGCAATTGCCCCCCCCCCTGGCTTCGGACAAAAGCCTAACCAGATACAAGAGAAAGACAAGAATTATCTGATTTAATTACTTTGGTTAAATCATCGCGTTTAGGTACCTACCTGTAAAGAACTGTCTAGATTTCTAGAATGTTCGAGAAGATCTGACGTCACCCGAGTGGGGGAATATAAAAGCAGACTGGCCGCTGGCATGGCACGAAGCTACTCAAGCTAGGTGTGTAGTTACAGCGTTACACTTTTAATTATAGGTAGATTCGGCAGTTGAGTTCTAATAAGATAGCGATAGAGAGGGATGGACCAGCGATTCCGAGCGATATCTCGATAGTTGATTGAATATTCGTGCGGTGATAACTGTTAGTGGTGTTGAAATTTAGTTAAGAAAGTGTTTAGTGAAATTCAAATATTGTTGTCAAAGTGAAACTTAACGACAGAACTGACCAATTTTGGTCCAAATGGAACAGAAAAAGCGGAAACATTCAACTACCGACATTCGATCATTTTTCAAAAAGAAGCCGAAATCAACTGAGCCGATGCACGTTTCTTCGGAAGAACTCAATCTAACAACGTCCTCAATCGACGTCGATGCAGATGATAATTTTCCTACGTATAACCAGTATAACACGAACTCTTTACCGCGCGCCTCAGCTTCGAACAGAATAGACACCGAATCTGAAACCCCATCAT
>JABXWE010060095.1:0-13508 GCA_014611495.1 Limonius californicus
CCAAATTTGAATTATAAAATTAGGATCATTTCGGTTGTAACGAAGTTCCGGCCTACAAGATGTAAATTTTGTTTAATAAAATTATATGTAGGTTAATTCAGTGTTAGAGCGCGGGTGTCGTTACCAGTACAGCAGCCGATCGCTTTCCCCCAGCGGATCTCCGTTCGATCGAGCTCCGCCGAACTTTAATCAACAGACAGCCCGGGTATAAAAGCGGACGCTCCGGCCAAAAATTTAATTCCCAGAGAGATTTTCCCAGAATCACTACCTGAATCTTCCTGAACCTTCTTAAACCTGTAAAACGTGGAGTAGTGCTCTACGCGGAACAGATTTCCCTTAGCCAAAACGCGGAGTCATACTCTGTGAAGAAGCTAGTTCTCAATTCGATCTCCGTAGCCGAAACGCGGAGTTATTCTCTGTGAAGAAGCTATTTTCCGTCCAGAAATAAGTGGAGGTGTCCCTTTACTGAATTTCTATTTTCCTTTAGTTAAAGCGCGGAGTCGTTCTCTGTGAAGAAACTAAATCCGATTCGACCTCCTTAGCAGAAACGCGGAGTCATACTCTGTGAAGAAGCTATTTTCCGTCCATAATTACGTGGAGGTGTCCTTTACGTAAATTTCGATTTCCCAGAATTATTAATCATTTTCCTGCCGAAGGCTATCTTAAAATAAATTTTATTTTAACAGGTACCTGAGCCGAGTGAAACCAGATCTACGAGTAATTATTTTATTTGACTTCATTTAAATTAAACTAATAAACTTGCCAGACACCGTTTCATAAATATTAATTTAAATCCCAGAATTTTAGGTAGACAACGGACGAGTCCAGACACCTGATCTTTTTGCAGATCTATATTTTCTTTAATTTCGTAACTTTGTGCGAAAAGTAGGTCAATTTTAGTTTGACCTAGTTACAGTTTTATTTTAACCTGACTTACCTGTATTTATGTAAATAATTTCCAGTACATCCAAGGAGGCTAGGAGAATCCGAGGCTCCCAGATCACCCGGTCACAAGAACTGTACATTGTTGTTTAATAATAAAAATCTTACTTTGTTACATCTAGGAAACGAGTACATAACGGCAGACATCTTGACCCGGTCGGCCGAACTGCAGCTGTCAAACCAATCCAGGGCAGCCAATTCAACATCACCAGACCTTCCCAGAATTCGTTTAAATTTATTTTATATACCGTATAGGGCACAATTAATTTTAATTTTCAAATAATACACATTTTATTTAGTTTTATGACTTATAGGCAATAAAAGCTTTATTATAGTTATTTCTTGTGTACAGTTTCTTGTGTTACAGTATTAGAACCTTGGCTTATGAGCTACCTGGGGAATTAATTCTATTACGAGCCGATAGAATTATTTCACGGTTTCTATTGGTCTTACTTAGATTATATTTTCAAGAAATCTTGATCCGTATAACAATGTTTATAATTTAAATTTGTAATTTTAAACCAAAGCAGTGTTTGGCCCATTATTCACGAAAACACGACTATTATTATTTAAAATGGTCTCGTGCAACTATTATGTAGTAGTACTTATTAACTAATAATTTCAATTTACTTCACTTAATTACTAAATTTACAAAGGCGTTACCAAGTTAAAAAAAGTTATACCAATCTACGAAAGCAGTAGATATTTCATTTACTGTGCATCACGGTGTCTCACGACTATTGTTAACTTTTCATTAATGGCTACAACAAAACAATTGAGCGTCACATTTTATAGTTATTTACAAAACAGTAATTTTTTTGATGAAACGGCTTGTACATTTTTCATATAATGAAAGAAAATTAAATTTAGGTAGACTATAAAGGTTCAAACACGACTGTAACTTAAAGTGCATAATAAAAAAGGTATGAACGATTATTTATTTGGTTTCAGAAAAAGTAATTTTAAATTATACAGGTAAATATTTCACTTACCGATAAATCAACCCTTCCCGCTATCTTTGCCTTCGAAATTCCATTTTCCCACATGCTTATTACTCCCCTTATTTCAAGGGAAGAATCTCGTTGACCAGGTCTCCTTGGCATTTTTAGTTTTCACTCGAACGAACAACTTTCAGCCACAAGAAGATACAGGAGAATGCCTTTGAAAATTTATTGAAAGGAAGAAGGAAAACTCTTTTCTACTGGTTGTTGACTGATAACGTAAATGCATCCTGTCGTTAAGCCGAAATTCACTACATTGCATTGTTTATTAAAGATACTGTGTAATCCGCTGCGTCCTGTCTTCTAGAAAGAAACAATTCGAGAAAACCGTTTTCTATGGCAAGGTAGTTTTGAAATAAAATATCTCATAGTAATTATTTTATAATTTATGATAGAGATTCACATTACCCATGTGCGCCGCGGGGTTGATCAGCCGCCACCGACATATTTTCAAGCACCGACCCCGCCGCCGATTAATATCGACGTAAACAACCCTACGCCGATATTTTATATAGCATGCTGGAAAAAAAACTTTTATCAACAGATATAACTGCATTAAAATAGCATTAATTTCAATTTTGGAAAGTGGAAATGGTGAAAAGTTACCTGGATCTATTTGTTCTGTTAACTTTTTAGAATTTCCGAAACTTGTCAAATTGTTCTACATTTTACAATTATTTTAATTTTATTAAAACGCTAGACTTCTTTACTTCAATATTGTTTTATAACAGTTATAGACGTTAAATAAATAAAAGCAGGTAAGTTGCTGTTAACTGATTGGAACGATTATTTCTACTCCTACCGCATTGTAAAATTGTTCAAATAATATTTTCCATTATAAAGACTTTAGATAATGTAAAAGGGTTCGTTTACCTGCGGAGTGTATTTATAACAAGCTTTGAGGTGACTAGGAATGTAGATCTTAACTTGCTCGAATGTTGCAATATTAGTTGCATACTCTGTAGGATTTTGCGACATTACATCTGAACGTGATTGTACCTGCACCTTCTGACGCTGTTGCGATGAACGCCCATTTCATCCAGTCTTCAGAGGCGTACCTGTGGATTTTTATCATCATCCTGTGCATACTTCCGACATTGTGCCTGGCTCCGTCGCTGTTCGAAATTCAAGGTAAAGAAACTAAGTTTTTTTGTTGCAAAGAAAGTGCCAGTTTTTTGTGTAGTGAAAAAGAAACTCTTTTTTTTTCGCGTAAACTTGCAAAATTCCAAGTGACTGAGCCTTTTTGTTGTTTGCAACAAGAGTGACCTTCAGTTTGTGTAAGCTCTGACGCCGCTGGCTTCGTAGTCTATTGGACAAATTACGTGCGCCAACGACCGCGAGTCCTTTTGCTTGAGCGCTCACATTGACTATCTGTAAAATAGAGTTACCTACTAAAATTACCGTTTGTTGTAATTTTTTTCTGTATTGCCAATAATTTCATTGTGTGTTATAAAATTCAGTATATCTTTTATTATTTTGTATTTGTATTTGTTTGTGCATGAATTTTGCAAGCTTCATGTATATAGGAGGAGGCACAATAAAGGTGAGGCCGATTTCCGTAAGCTGATAGCTTCTCGTCCTTCCACGAGGACCTACAATCACCTGTATTTGGAAGGTGGCGCTCACTAATTTTGATCCACTCTGTACACAACTAGAAAGATTTATTTCCCGTAAACGATTTCCGTGAATTCCCCCTACTCCTCTGAGCTAAGCTGTAGGCCTTTTTCCACCTATCCGGTTGCGGGTCGACGAAAAGCTCGTTTGCCCCGTAACAAGTGAGCATTTAAAAAAAGCAATTTTGTGAAAAAATGAAAATTTCATGTGACGGTTTTCCTTGGATGATTTTTTACGATTTTAGTAAAGGTCTAACTCAACAACAATGCATAGAATCGCTTCGTTCAACTTTTGGTAATAAAGCACCATCAGAAAAGACGGTTTACAATTGGTTTGCAGAATTTCATCGTGGTCGTGCGTCCGTCAGTGATGATGAATTTCGTGAAGGTCGACCAAAATAGATTGTTATTCCAAAAAACATCGATGTTGTGCGCAACATGATTGAAGAAGAGCGGCTTGTGACTTAAAATGAGATAGATGCATCGTTAGGCATATCGAAGACTGCAGTACATTCGATTTTGCATTAACATTTAGCTGTGAATAAGATCGGTTCCCGATGGATTCCGCATAATTTGACCGAGGCTCAAAAAAGGCTCGTGTTAATGGTTTAAGGAAATGCTCAAAAAATTTGACCGAGAAACTGCAAAATCCGTATACAACATCGTAACAGGTGACGAAACTTGGATATATTCTTATGAACCGGAAACTAAGCAACAATTCACTGTTTGGGTGTTCCAAGATGAACCGAATCCCAGACAAGTTGTTTGTTCACGAAAAACTTCCAAAAAAATTATCGCTTGTTTCTTCGGTTGTACTGGACATGCAGCACTTCAAATAATTGATTATTTGCAGGAGAAGAACATCGAATTAATGTCTCATTGCCTGTATTCACCTGATTTGTCGTCTAACGACTTCTTTGTGTTCTGAATGTCAAACAAAAATGCGTGGACGGCGATCTTCATCACCTCAAGAAGCTATTGAAGCCTTCAAAAACCATGTTTTTGAGATAACAACTTCAGAGTGTTAAAAATGTTTCGAGAATTGCTTTGAACGCATGCAAAAGTGAATAATCTTAAAGGCGAATATTTTGAAAAGCATTAAAACAGTTTGATCCAAAAGAATTTTTTCTTTATTGTTTGTGTATAAACTTAAAAGGCTGCCCACGTATCTCTGTTGTTCTATGTTCGTCATTGCTTTAGACTTTACTTTTGTGATACCTGTGTCTGTCTTCTTCTACATATTGTAAAGGTATTAGATCTTTCTGTAGCAGTTCCCTTCTCTCTTTAAGAACTTTCGTTATATTATCTTTCAGTAGGTCGTTCTGTTTCTTTTTAATGTTCCTTAATTTTTGGGTATTTTCTGGTACTATATAGGAGATGCTATTGTTTATTTAATTTACCACCTTTGCCTTCAAAATAAGTTGCTCTATTGTTTTGTATTATTGGTCGATCCTAAACCTTCCAGGTTTCATAATCTTTTTCTGCTTAATTTTCGTTCAATTTGTTTTTTATCACGAACTAATTTGTTGTCACTAGCCATTGAGAAATATTAGTTGCAGATAGGTACATCTGTAACCATGTTCTTTGTTTTTCTTAAGACATAATTAATCTCAGTTTTAGTTTTTCTTGCTACACTAATCCCGATCTACCTTATTTTTCGTTTTTTTTTTAATGTAAGGTGTTTATAGCATATATATCATTTGTTCCCAACGTTAGCATTAATGTCTCCCATAGCAAGTATATATGGAAAGAGCGCTCTGCTATTGCTTTACCTATTTCTTCTTGTAAGTGTTGTCATACCCTGAAGATGGACGTACACTTATACTTTGTCATTTACTTCTATTATGAAAACTACTAGAAACATTTTATAAATACATGTTAACCGTTAACGACAGCTAGCCATTGTGGGTATTAATTACCTTCATACATTCTTTTATATTGGAAAAATATATTTAAAACATAAAGCATCTAAATATTCTAAATCATGGCGTAAGTAGCAAAAACATAAACCTTGTGAGCTTAACACTAACAACGTAAAACAATAAATATATTAGCAAGTTATACGTATTATTATTAAATACCAATAATAAAATTATTCTTATAGATTAAAGTGTATACTGCGTATACACATATTATAAACGACATAAATATTTACAAAATAAGGAAATAAATTTAGTAGCAGTCTTCATTAAACGTAAATTGTTTCTTGGCGTTCAAGCTTTACTTAACTAATTTTTCTTACACATAACGTTTTTCTCAGGCTTATACCCTCTCAAGTTCTGTTGTATTTCTTCCAAAGTTTTTCCTTTGGTTTCAGGAACACAGTAATAACAGAAAACGACACCTAAGAAGCAACATACAGCAAACAGGCAAAAAGGTACATACATTCCAAAATTGTATGACAAACTTTGAAACAGTTTCGAGGCCGTCAATACGCACAAACAGAAAAATATATTAATGACATACAGAGCCTTGCCTTTTATACTGGCCGAAAATAATTCACCCAGCATGAGTGTTGGAAGTATACCGAGTCCAGATGCACATGCGACGATATATACCAACATCCCACCAAGTGGAAACCAACTAAACGCTGAAACATCGATGCTGGTTTCTTGGTATATGTAAAAATATATAGCTTCCAGTGATATCATAACGCCACATCCAAAAGAAGATAATATCATTAAGGGCCTTCTTCCAAATTTGTCCGCAAGGAAGGCAAAAATCGAATTTGCCAGAGCTAATATTCCGGAATATATTATAGCTGAAGTAGAAGCAGACATATCACTGCCAGCTTGATTGAATAAGTATTGGGTGTACACTGCAAATGCTGCTAGACCACTGAATTGTTGTGTTGCTCGAATTCCCGCGCTCACCAACAAAGCTTTTCGATTGGCCGGAATGGTGAACAAGTCCTTAAAGGTCCCCGATTCGGATATCTGGCGTTGGATGGCTTTTGTAAGTGACATAAGTTCGTCTTCCACGTTGTTTTGCCATCTGAGTTTTTTCAGCGAAGCTCGAGCTTCTTCTTCTCTTCCTTTCATTAAAAGGAAGTATGGAGATTCAGGCAGAAATCCAATAAATATAATTTGAAGTAACGGGATGCAGGCGCAGATATAAGCAGTTGTTCGTATACCATAGAAGCTTCCTATGACGTTAACTGCAAAGCCTCCAAAATAAATGCTTATAGCCAGAAGGTTGCCCCATAAGCCTCGTACCTTTGGAGTGGCTATTTCTCCCACGTACATGGGCAAGGCATTGAAAAAGGCTGCGTCCCCAACGCCTGTCATAAACCTTGCTATGTAAAATATGATAGTGCTTTCCGCCACAGCTATCATTACGAAGGATATAATATGCGGTACAGCAATGAACATGACAATTTTTTTTCTTCCAAATATATCCACTAAAAGAGCAAATATGGGTCCTGAAAGGATAGCAGCGATGGGTGGAATTACCGTAAAATAAGAAGCTTCCTCCAACGATATGGTTTCGATATGGGATGCATTTGAAGTAAGTATCGTGATGGAAGGTGATGTCCAGTTAAAGTGTAGTCCCAGCGTAAAGCCGCTAAGGCATGCTATTTAAAAAAAATATATTAAAATTTATAATTGCGATATTTGATTTTAATAGCGCTATCGATAATAGCTTGAATTTAAACAATAATTTTTTAATTGTTATCCGCTTCCAAAAATATATGTTTACAACCGGTTAATAAATAAGCAGAAAAAACTATTAATCTTTATGGGGTAACATGTTGGATATCTGTCCAGTTATAGGTTACATCTTAGTATTAACTGTTTTAGCTTACCTATGCAAATAGCGAGAATTTGAGGCCACTCACGGCTTTGGTTACCAAATGGCACCAAACGTTCTAAAATGTTCGTCATGGTGTACGCACAGAAACGTTTAGACAAATTAGTTAAAAAATCACGTAAGCTGAATTTATACCAACGATAAATGTTAAACATACAGCTGAGATTGTGTGAAACAAGATAACGTCGATTTTAAAGGTGGCGGGTATATGGTGTTTACTTTGGAATGAACATTCTGCTGATCACCATCACGAGTTAAACTTTTCCATAAAAATAACACAAATAATGCAATGCTTACTGCAGTTACTTTCAGAATATCGTATCCTTCTGACGTTAATGTGGTTTGTTTGGAGTTGTTTAATATAACTGACATGCTCATAATCATTTAACATGGTGAAAAATTTTGGAATTTAGGACGGTTATCGTCCATGTACTTTACAGTCAAAATATGTTTGTAAATTTAATGACAATTTGATTTCATAGGAAAGATCTTACCGTGAAAACTTATTTTGGTGCAAATGCAAATTCCACATCATAAGTTTCTTAAATGATCTCAAGTAAGTCAAACAATATATAGAAATGTTTTTATATTTACTTAAGTATCAAGGATGCAGAGTTAGTTGTTACTAGCATTAATTATGAGAAATCTTAATTACTCTTCATTGTTTATTAGTGTACAGTAGCACCTCTTCCTGTTTTCTTTTCTATAATTAGCAGTATTTTATTTCTAATCTTTAGAGTAGCAAAAAAAAAACTCAGATAAACAGCTGGTATACATATAAAAATAGCTTCATGTACATATTTAAATAATTATACTTTTCATAAGAGATACTGGTCAACCTTGAAATTGATTTCCAAATAAAAGTTACTCCTATTATTAAACCAACCCTAAATATCACCAGTATGAGTATTATCATTTCTGATATGAATGCAGTTAGAAAGGATACTTGCCATGAGGCCTTCTTCAATGCCTTGTACGTGTACGTAGGAGTAAGAGCCACGCGTAAGGTGGCTAACCTACTCATCCTTTGGCAATAAACATTGAAATAAGGAAAATTGCTGACATCTGTGCGATTTCAAATCATATGTATTAAATTTCCTGCCTAAATCTCTATAATTTCTTTTAATGAAAGGCAGAAAAGGATCAGCTCCCATTCATCGAAAAGACTCAGTTGGCAAAACAACTTGAAGGACGAACTTATGTCATTTACCAAAATCATTCACAGTCAGATTTTCAAATTGGGGATTTTCAAGGACTCTTCTCTCAACCTCGTAGAGAAATCCATAGAGGAATCAATTTCCCACTATTACCTGTGGTCTAAATTTACCATTGTGTTGGGATGGCTAATACCAGTCCCAACTCTATAAAACTTTCATTAGTAATAGATTTACAGATATTCAGCAACTCACTTCCAAAGGCATTTGGCGATACGTTCCCACATTCTTGCAGATATTATGTCCCGTAATGTGACGCCTCAGCTGAAATATTCTTCTGTTTGGTGGAACGGCCCTCCCTGGCTATCCGAAAACGAATCTGGTTAGCCTTCCCTTCTTCTTGTTTCTTCTTCTTCTTTAGTGATTTTCTGATTTAAGTCGCCTACAACTAGTCATCGCATTCTGCTTTAGTTTTCAGTAGAATTGCAGGAAACGCGAACAGAACATTTACATGATTCCTTATCGTCGGCTGAATTAAACATTTCTTTGAATTACCTAGTTAAACTTTCAAAGAAAACATATTTTTTTATGAACTCAAGCAGCTTCGTCAGTGGAATCCGGTGAGATCTAGCTGTGTTGTCCAATTAAACCTTTAGAATCAAAAGGAGATCGATGTCATAGTAATTCGTCTTTTTCGATTTTCATCCATTCTGGTAAATGGACAATAGCATTTAGCAGAACTTTACGTTGCTTAGGCACATCTTCATCTTTCACATGCTGGCCACATCTTTTGTTTGTCTTTTTGCGCACGTTTCTGGATAACCTCCACAAGAAATCACGTTAAAAAAATTATCGACGAATGTGTCAGGTGTTTTCGGTTCTTACCTAAACAAGCAGAACCCAGCATGGGCAATCTGCCTATTTTTTGCGATTGAATTTTGCCAGATATCACAATTTAACCGGAGACAAAAACCTTCAAATAGATATCCAATTTCTATACAGGACGATCGAAAGAAAGATTTGCCCTGCTGAAACAATCTAAATATTTCGAACTTGATATAAATCGAAACAAGTGATTTGGTATTGTTTCGATATATTTTATATTCTAAATAAGATAAATATTACTCCTACTACTTATTTCTCATAAATTTATACTTTGTGTTGATGCACTTCTACATTACCCTATATAATAATGAGGGGGGATTTTAATAGTAGCTAATGGGAAATAGAAGACGATGGAAGCAGATAGTGTGGAATTAAAACAATCAAAAAGATTGATAAGTGAGGAGAGAGGAATGGGAAATTAGCCGCTAACGCACTTACGAACTTTAAGTGTTTCTCTTTTTGCTGCAATTCTATGTCAAAAATACCATAACCTTAACTAATATTTTCTTCCATTTAAAACGAATAAGTAGAACGAGGTTTGTATGACGTTTGCCATTCGAAATGTTTGATTATATAGAACGACATGTTATAATTCGTTACGTATAAGGTTTCGATTTCCATTCGTAGTGTATGGGTATAGTGTAATAATATACCGGGTTATTTAGGGGAGAGTAGAACTTCCATTTGAAAATTGGGCAACCCGAAATATATATTACAAGATACAGACGGTATTATGAATCAGAGATGCCTCTTCATCATCTTAAGAGGACCCTCCATTCCATATCACAGGAATTGAGTATGCAGGCCTCTTTATGATCGGGGACTGCAAGGGTCGCGGCTTGTTACGGCCCAAACGCAACAGGATAGGTGGAAAAAGGCCTGCTCAGGGGAGTAGGGGTTCACGGAAACCGCGTACGGGAGCGAAATCTTCCTAATTGTGTACAGGGTTTCCAAATCACAGCAGATTACCAGTTCTCGTGGAAGGCCCAGAAGCCAGCAGCTTCTGGGAATCGGACTCACTTTTATTGTGCCTCCTCCTATATGTAAAGCTTGTAAAGTTCATGCACACAAAGATAAAGATACACAAAAATAAAAGATGTGGTAAATTTCAAGACAAATATAATTCAACTTCTTTTAGATTACTGATATGATACAAAAATTATAACGATTACATGGAAAATGGTAATATTTATGGTTAAATAATATAAGATTTTGTTGGAACGTTCGAACTGAAAAAGGCTTGCGATATTTAATTTCTTAGAACAGATCTACGCAGCCAGTGGCGTCGGAGTTTACAATTTAATACAATTTATGATTACCCTTTACTTAACCAAAAGAAGAAAGAACAACTGGCGACTGAAGGTCGCTTTACGTGGTATTTTTATTTAAAATAAAAGGTTCAGAACTTGAAACTTGAAGATTAACTAAGAAAACATTTACACCACACAATTAGAATTTCTCCCACATTAGTGTTGTTCGGTAGGGAGCAGAGAGAGGCATAACTACTGGGGTGTTCCTCAGATCTTCGGGAAGCGGGCATAATTCGCTTGTACGCCCCTGAAGATTGGATCGCTTCTGACAGGGCTTTTTCGACGTCGAGAGAGAAGAGGCGGCAATTTCAGATGTCAATATCTCCGCCGCTGGACGGGAAGATCACTTAAAACAGTTCGAAGAACAGAACTCCCACGGGTTTGGTCGCTTTTATCCTACACAGTCGAGACAACAATTTCACTGAATTGTTTTTGCACAAAGCTGATACTCTGCTAATATATTTAATCCGACACAAGTCGAAGATTCTTTTGCCTAATGCAAAGAAACGAAACGATAACTCAATTAGCAGAAGAGCTGCGACACAACCCGGCATAAAAAAACAGTTCAGTTCACTCCCAAAGGCTAGCGTCCATTCTTTTTCTTAATTTATTAACGGTCCCCGCGATGTTACCGGGTGACCGGGCCGAGCAAAGGTGGAAAGCCGACTTAAGAGGAAACGCAACGCGAATATGCCTAGGCCAAAAATATTACACCACATTGCGAAATATGGTGCAACAATTCTGGAACAATTTAACATGTGAATTCGCAGAAAGCGTCCAGAGCCAAGCGAGCAGACAAAACATTAATCGGCAATTTTGCATGGTAACAACAAAAGGTTCACAAAACTGTATTTGGGAAATAACAATACAGTAATCGGCTACAGAGCGGCAATTAAAATATAACTTTAACTCAGATGAAGTGGCAAAATCAAACGAACATAGAAGGCTTTAACTCCATAACTGTTACTTATATCTCTTCTTTTGTTTGTGACTAAATCCGTACAGCTCGAGTAAGTAGGTAACACACCTTTCGAATGAAGCCTTTTTTCTCGCTTGCAGACGATTCATGTTTTTACGGACAACGTCACCAATGTTATCGGCACCAACTATGCTTTACAAGAATTATGCGAATTTTTCAAGAAACATTCAAATTATATTCCCTAATCTGTTTCTAGCGACGATATCAACTGGCATTTTATACCCCACACACTTCCCACTTAAGCGGACTATGGGAAGCAGGTGCAAAATCTCGTAAAGGCCATTTATGACGTGTTTTAGGTAACATTTCTCTAACTTATGAAGTGTTATTATAAATGGAACCAACCCTCAATTCCCGACCTTTATCTTCTCTGTCCTCGGATCCCACTGATATCTAACCGATCACCCATTCGCAATTCTTGGTTCGACGACGATTGTCAGCAGATTCGGATTCAGACGTTACCGAAATTGTAAAATCTCGATTCTCCACTTTCCATTGACTCCAGCAAGTTCAGCAAAATGTTTGAAATGGTCGAAACAAAAAATACTTTGATGAACTTCAACAACATCATCACTTGGCAGTCCGTAGATCTGATCTGCAGTTTGACAACATTGTTCTCATTAAAGACAACCAAACCCTCTCTACGATGGAGGCTAGGACGTGTAGTGGAATCACACCCAGGTTCCGATGGTATCAACCGCGGGCTACCCTTCGAACCAGTTGGAATGATTAGTAGAGTAAGAACGAGAGTTCTGGAGCCTCCCGAGGTCACCCCCCACCAACCACTTTCAAGGTTAGTCTATTTTAATGTCATGGTCACTTGCGTCAAGGTCAGACCACTTTAAAATATTATGGTCAGGCTATTAATATATAATGTTAAGGTCAAACTTATTAATAGAAATAGAACACAGGCCATGATGTATAATAAAAAGTATTTATTTAAACAAATTTAAACGTATTAATAGAAATAAAACACATACCATGATGTATAATGATAAAAGTATTTATTTAAACAAATTTAAACTTATTAATAGAAATAAAACACGATGCGAAAAATATAGTAAATAAATGCGCTCTACAGGCATTTCAGAAGTAGCAAATTTGTTGTCAGTTACTTTCTGTTACATACGTTGGAAATGTATTGAAAATGAATAGGAAACAATGTTCTTGTCACTGTCACCCTTGGAGTGCTTCTGCTTAGCTGAGTCGTCCTGAAGCGATTTTCCGATAATGCTTGCTTCAGAGGTGGAATTGAATGGGAAACATTGTTCTTATCACTGTCACCCTTGGAGTGCTTCTGCTTAGCTGGGTCGTCCTGAAGCAATTTTCCGATAATGCTTGCTTCAGAGGTAGAATTGAATGGGAAACATTTGTTCTTATCACTGTCACCCTTGGAGTGCTTCTGCTTAGCGGAGTCGTCCTGAAGCGATTTTTGATAATGCTTGCTTCAGAGGTGGTATTTTCTAATGGTAATGGACGTACTGCTGGGATTTTACCATCAGTATTTCTTGTTAACAGCCCCATGAGAAAATTCGTAATTTGTATGGGGTATAATCTCTGCCACACATGTTAATTTGATGATATTAAAATTTTAGAATTTTGATGATAGCAAAATTTTATTAAGACATTTAAAATTTTTATTCATAATTTGGGAGTATAATCTTCTACGCTTCTATGCATGTTAATTTTGATGATAGCAAAAATTTAGAATTTTGATGATTGCAAGCAAAAAATTTAGGAAGACATTAAAAAATTTTATAAATATTTTTACAGAATTTAGTCAGTTTCATCAATATCCGAAAGTCTAGCAACGT